>WAAB01016234.1:20563-95251 GCA_013389865.1 Piaya cayana | reverse complement strand
AACAAAAAGAAGATAATGTTAATACTGAGAGTCACTCATATGAATCTAAGTTCCATCAATTGCGTGAAATTGAACACAAAAAGATCCACAGACTCTGCACCTAGGATGAAGTAACACGGGACACAAGTATAAAGTAGGACAGAAGTGAGAGGAGAGCAGCCCTGCAGAAAGGGCTCCAGGCTGGTGGACAGCAGCCTCTGTACTAGTCAGCTGTGCCCTGGCAGCCAGGAGGCAAACCACATCTGGAGTGCATCAAAGGCAGCACAACCAGTTGGTCAGAAGAGGTGATCATCACGCTCTATTTAGCACTGGTGCAGCATTCCCATGAGTACTGTGAGTATCAAGACCCATAAATGAAAAGGATGTTGAGGTCCCTGAACAGGTTCTGAGGAGGGCACCAAAGCTGGGGCTGGGGCTGGAAGGCGTGTCCTCTGAGGAGCGGCTGAGGACATGGGGTTTGTCTAGTTTGAAGAGAAGGAGGCTGAGGGGTGATCTTGCTGCTCTACGCAGGTTGCTGAGGAGGGGCAGGGGACAGGGAGGTGCTGAACCCTTCTCACTGGTAGCCAGTGCCAGGACACATGGCTCAAAGCTGCATCTGCCAGGGGATGTCTGGACCTGACAAGAGGAAACTTTTCTGTGGCTTCCTGGAGAAAGACAGGGCCCAGCATCCTTTGGAGGAAGGCTTTTTGGGTGCTGGCCCCGAGCCAGTCCCTGTGCCCAGGAGGCCCAGGGGGGCTGTCTCTGCCCTTGGTGGCCACACACTGGGCACAGCTGCTGGGTGTCTCTGTAAATTCATGTGATTTTTTTAAAGTGAATTTTGCATTCTTTGTATGAATTTCACAGAAACATAGGGAGTATGCATGATTCCCTCATCATTCCTTGCACCAGTGCACCAAGAGATATAAGTGACATCAGCAACTAAACCATTTACAGTGATGTCATCTTTTTCAAAGAATTCCTGAACTCTTTTCATGTTCTTTTCATGATTTCATGATTTCATGATTTTCCTTGCACTTCAATAGCTATTTCCTTCCTTTGGTCTTCATCCTTGATGCCTTTCTTAAAATGCTGGCAGCCCTCTCAGCCTTAGTCTTTCTCCCTTTATAAGCCCTCCATGCTCCCACTCAGCTGCTTAGTCTTTGTTTGCCTTTATATTTAAAAACCAAATCTACTTAGGCCTGACTGGCCTCAACTTCTAAATTTCTTATTTATGAAATACCTTATTTTTAGGAGTGTAAGAATGACATTGTAAGATAGGGTTAAAAGAACTCTAAGAAAAATGAAATACAATTTTTTCTGCTGAAGTATTTTTGATCTGTGCCACCTACAGTGTTGTTGAGGAGTCTGTATGACTGTAGTACATGAGGCAGAGACAAATTTTAGATACCTTCCAAACAGCATGTAAGACAGGAAATGGAAGGTAAAACCAAGCAAGGAGTACAAAAGTAAAACAAAACAATACTGGTGAATATGATAGTAACTAAGTTTTGCATGAACAACAGTGAAAGAAAATTTTAGGGAGAAATACCTATGGAGACTAAAGTAGCAGTTTTGCTTATTTTTGCCAAGCAGAAAGATGCATAATTTATTACAGTCCTCTGCCAACAGCAAATTAAATTAGGTATACCATTAATATGGGTAGTAAGACCTTGAGATTAAGAGGCCTTATTTCAGAGAAAAGGAGGTCTGCAGAGAGGTTAAAAATAATAACAAAGTGACATGGTTGATGTAACATAGTGGAAAATGCCTTTTTACTTGAGTGTTCTTGAACCATATAAATAGAGCATTTATTAAACCAAGAAAAGCACTATTACTGTGGTCAAGACATCAGAGCAGGAGACCTTGCAAAGGAACTCTAATCACAAGAAAAGTAAAAGCCCAGACACTCAGCAAAAGGAACATCTGTAAAAACTAATAATTTTAAATGTCTATTTAATTAGCCAAGACAAATGATAATTCCTCTACACCCACTTTCTAGTGCCACTGCCTCTACCATTCCTCCTTGAGATACAGAATGCTTAAGAACTCTGATACAGGTATCTTTCAACAGTATGACATAAAATACATATAAAATAAAACACTGTGTGATTTGTTCATCTGAAATCACACACCATCTCTATTATAACAAACAAGACAAACTAATGATAAGCTGTCATAAAACTATTAAATAAGTATTTTAAATAGACCAACATTTTAATAAATTGTCTAAATCAAAGCATATTTCAAACAAAAATTTATCTGCAGTTAAAACTGTGTACTTACCTCTGTACCGTGTTCCAACTGATGTGACGTACATATTCTTCTCGTACTTTTTCAGCTGGTCTTCCAGTACATGAATCTAAATAGAGAACAGACAAAATGATAAATGCTCTTCACAAGCAGTTAAACTAAGCATAACTGAAACAGTTTCCAGCTAAACACTAAATTCCAGCTAAATCCATTTGCTTTTTAAGGAGGAAAACCATTAAAAATTATGTTACTAAAAATTGTCCCTAGACTACTTAAGGTAATGTGTATGCACATGTAAGAACAGCTATAGCAAAAATTATACCTATATATGTATATATTTATATCTATATATTATGTATACATACATATACACATATCTATTTTATGAACATAAACATACATTAAAAGAAAAGAGAAAAATTGCACTTGACACCTAAAAACACTTTGTTTACAAAAAGAAGAGATCCACAAATTCAAACTGAATTGTTCTGTTTTTCACTTTGCAAATGTTTTGCCACCCTGTATCGCAAGCACATGGTATTTCCATTCTTAGGGGACAAAGAACAACCGTAAAATCTGCACATATCTTCGCAAGAGCAAGTATCAGTCAACACTACTTTCATATTATTTCCATTGTACCAGTGCGCAGATGTGCTCTACCATCACTTGATAAGAACAAACCTTCTCATATAGACACAAATTATTAAACATAAATACATTTTATTTATTTAAACAGCAACTCTTACCTGCTCTTTCAACTCCTGCTCTTTCAGTTTGGAATCATTGACTAGTGTTGTCTTCTGTGCAAGCTGTGCCTGAAAGTACAGCCACATATGGAAATCATCAAGAAACTGCTAGAAGTATGTCATGGGTACCTTTTCAATAAACTTCTTTCTCTCTTTTAACACACACAAACTTTTAAACACTATTTCTGGTTTCAAACTGCTATGAAAAAGAATTATCTGGAGAGCAAAATCAATGAAATTTAAGACTTACCTGAAGTTCTGTTACTGTGACCTAGAAAAACAAAACAAAAATTTAGATTAAACTGCAGGAAAAACACTGCATGCATCAAGTACTGGACATATGTAAAAAAAAAAGAAATATCATTCACTTAGGATAGTGTTAACTGAAGATGATAAAAACTGAAATGATCAAATAACAGACACAAAGATAAGCAGTCCCATAAATACAGTCTAACTTATCTGTACAGACAATCACTAAATATCTGAGCTTTGAGTAGACCATGAGACACACCAGGAGCTACCTACACATTCAATAGCATAATCCAGCTATTAGAATAGTGACGTCGTTTTGAGATGAACACACCATTGCAAATAGTATGAAATATGAAATTCACATTCAGTTAAGTTAGAGCTGGGCAAAAGAAAGCATGTGAACAATTTGCTATATTTGGATTTAACTGAAATACTCAAGATTACTCAAGAAATCTTGATGCCAGTATGCCAGCTAAATCCTCAATATTTAACTGACTTACATACACCAAAAAACCCTCTCATTCTTATTCTGCAAGCACTTGAAATCTGGATGCTTTAACTGTCCTTAAGTATATGCACTACCACAAAACCTGGTTTTCCTCTCCTCCAAATGGAACATCACTTATCCTTTAAAACAAAGCTATTTACCAGCAAAGGAATTCCCTCAACTTGTTTTTTATCCACCGCAGATGAAAAAACTCCTTTGAGTTTCTGCAGAATTTGCCATGGAAACTCAAAGAAGTAGAGAACTGAGCAAAATTCTGAGGATATGCAAAACTCGCTGTTTATTTTGATTCCTGTAAGCAGAGTCACCCATCCTTAGGCTGAGATGTAACTATGTCAATATTCAAATATTTTACAGCTCTATGCTACCACTGCAAATCAGAGTGATGCATTTCTGGAAAAAAATGAGAAAGATACAGAATACCATTCCTGGTATTCAGATCTGATATAAATTTCCTATCAGTGAATACGCAATCTAAAGATGCATGTATAACATGATGCTAAATGGCTGCCTGTATTTATACCAGACTTCTATTACAAATGAAGTAATGAAACAGAAAACGAGGAAATCCTAAAGGTAGAGCATTCTTCACACTTTTCAGAACCACATTTTAGGGTTTAAGAGTCTTTTGAAGAACCTCCCTCCAGATAATAAGACTATGCAAGATTATAATCAGCGGGTGGACTAGGGTTGATTAAGAACACAAGGCAGTTTGTAACAAATATACACTCGTGTCACAGAATACTTAATAAAAATAACAGAGTTTACAACTCTTTCAAGTGCAAGGCAAAAGAGACAAATGTTAGGACAGTGAGGTAACCTGTACTGCAAATTAAATACATTTAGTATCCCTGTTGATGCCTGCTTTCAAAATGAAAATTTTTAAGATAAAGTTCATATGAATTCTCATCCATAACTCATATATTGTTTTTAATTTTAAAAAAGAACAAAACCAAAACAACCACCACGCTAAAATGACTCAATGTGATTGCCTTGACTTCTTCAGAGCTTCCAGTAAAATTACATTTTGAGGGTAAACAGGAATTTTAATATACCATTAAAAAAGGCAGTATCAAGTACTCCAGATTCTAACATTCACTTTTGAAGAAGGTAACATCTAAAAGAATAGAAACTATATGGGAAAGTGAAAGTCAGATGTATAAAACAAAGCTAATTAAGAGCAAACTAGAGAATTTTATGACAACAAAACATTTCACACTTAGAGAACTTAAAATAAATGTTAGTGCCAGCTCACTTTTTCATTGTTCCAATCTTCTTCTGCCATCCTTTCTTTATATTTCTTTTGCAAGTCTTCTAGCTGTGCCTCCAACTCATACACTTTTGCTGTCATCTCTTCTTCACGAGCCTTAAAAATAGAGGGAAAAACATTACTTTTACAATTAATCATGTAACCAGTCAAAAACTAAACTATAGCAAACTGAAAGCAATCAACAAAAGAGTTATGCTATACACAGAAAGAATATTCTGGAAATGGAGTATAAAGGCTAATTATGATACAGAAAAGAGTAAGAAAAAAAAACAACAAAGGAGCTTAACAAGATTTTGTAGGCCTTCCACAATTAAGATTACATAAATTACAATTAGTTCTTTTTTTATTTTGGTTTGGGTTTTTTGTTTGGTTTTTGGTTTTTTGTTGGTTTTTTGTTGTTTGCTTTTTTTAGGGGTGGTCGTAATTGGTTTAGTTCTTTTGGCTTTTCTACCTCAACAATCTAAAAATCTTATGATTTCTAGACTACTGTGCACTGAGATCAAAATTTCATGCACAGCCACTCAAAATGGAATCTTCAGTAAAAGAGACCTACCTGTGACCCATTATTTTTATAAAGCTCTGAGAAGAGGTTATAATTTAAAATTTGAAACAGAGATCACGTGAGGTTCTGACACACTACAGAATCTGTATTTACAATCAAAACGTGTTGCCTGAACAGCATCTGGCACAGTCTGAAACTGCATGCTGTTTGGATTTAATTACAGTTATAGACTAAGACTTCAGTAAAGTTGTCACTTCCAAAATCTGAATCACAAGATCTATCCTGTAATCACACAGGACACACTACAAGAAATACACACAATACACACCTGAAGTTAGAAATTGTATTTTTAGCTCACAGATGGGCTTAAGATAAGCTAGCTAGAGCATAACATTCTTTTTTGCCTCTCATTTTATAGTTTAGTTAAAGCAAAAAGACTTAGGCCTTAACTTACAAGCCCTTTAATTAGGGAGACTTCCATGAAATCTTATGTGACAGACGTTTTTCCTAAAAGATAAACAAACACCAGACAAAGCAAGAGAAGTACCAGGGGAGTACCACTTGTCCTTAAGGATATACGCTCAATTTGAGTGATTTTTAGCATCATTAACCATGTTTAAAATGCAACAAAGAGCTACGAAGTTATATGAGCAAAATTCATTCTTGCAATTGGCATTATTTCTGCCTCATCTTCTTACCATTTATAACAGAGACAAAACTGCACAGATCTCTTAATGTGAAACTTCTCACACCTATTATAAGCCAAGTCAGGTATTTGTGGGATAATAACTGACAACTTTAAGCTCAACTGAGAAAACCTACACACCTGCTGATGTATGTATTGTTACTTCTATCAGATATCTCAATGAATAGGAAGCACTCGGTTTAACACAAACATTTCTTTACTTTTGAGATGCTTATAATACCTTTTCAAGAAAAAAGGCAACAAATTACCGAAACATTTTGCTCCTTCCCTAAAATAACAGAAACAAACACTTACACATGTATCATTATCAAAGAAAGAAACATGGTCTCTGAAATTTCAATCATCAAACTACAGCTTATAGCAGTTCCAGGTGACTGTCACTGCCATCATCAATGAGATGTAAATAGTAATGTTTCTTTCAAACTGAATGAGTCAGAAAAGAGAGAGGAATTACAGCTGCGTGACTTCAAATCAAAGAGCTACTTGGGCCTATAAAATAATGACCTGCATGGCAATACACTGGACATACAGGCAAGAGAAAAATCCTTCAGAAATGCAGAATTTGGAACAATGATACAAAAAAACCCCTCAACTGTTTCATATCATGCATTTTTTCTATATTAGGAAACAGAAGAAGAAGACTCTACATTTAAAACCATGCCACTTCCATGCAACTGGCCTAAAGTTCAAAAATTGGAATGGAACATACCAATATGCCTAAAAAAATTGAGATATTTAGTACTAAATAATCAGTTATGCTCTTTGGGCTGGTAAATGAGCACGAACACACATAAGTTCACTTACATTTATCACTACTGCCTCTATTCAAGAGATATCCTTTTTTATTTAATTATTTGTGCAAACAGGACTAAGATCAGGACAGTTAAAGCCTGCATGCCAACATGACACAGTCATTCAGACACCATACAGACACCATTCAGGCTTTTGTTGCCATACATATAATGCTGGCTGGGACAATCTACGTGGCTGAAGCAGGAACCATCCCTTGGATGGTAAAATACCTTTAGACTGAGGATGGCTGCTAACTTCTGGTTGAAATGTTACTAGACAAAACTGTGTCTACCTGCAATCGTGATGCAAACTGTTCTCTTACAGGTAAAAATGAAAGCTTTACTAGAATAAAGATTAGGCAAATAGACTGCACGCTGCATAGAAGAGAATCCTTCTTTAAGGGCTACAGTGCCAAACTGGACAGGACATGAGAGAAAGGAGCTAGACAGTGAGGCTGACACAAACACTGTGCTGAAATCCTTAAAAGAAACCACACATGACTAGCACAGCTCTAGCAAAGGTAAGGTTTAACTTATTCACTTTTCTCATTTCGATCTGGAACACAAACTGCTCAAGGAACTAAGGACCTAACTGTATAATTTTTATAGAATGATCAGAGCTGGAATTTAATGTCTAGTGTTCTTTCAAGTCCATAAAAGACAGGAACAAACACTTTTAAGTACAACAAGGTCACCCCAAATATCAAGCATAATTCTATTAGTAAGCAAGATCTTCACTAGAAAGAATTATGATTTTTCTGTGTAGTTGTTCAAAAAAAAAGGGGAAGAGTTATTTTGAAATGTATGTAGCCATATCACTTTTCAGAAAGATACCTCAAGGATTTCCTCATATTTTTTCACAGTTCTCTTTAGGTCATCATCTTTTTCAGCCATCTTTTTGTGCAACTGTGTTGTCTCTATGTGATGATTCTCTATCATTTCTGCTTCTACCTCCTGGGCTTTACCTATTTAAAAAAAACCAACAACCTGATGTAAACAAAGCATATGTATTTTGCTAGATACAACAGTACTAAAAATCAGATTAAAGACAATTATGGAAGGTATCTATAAGGAAAACTTAGGTCAGTTGATCAGAGCGTGTATGAAGTTTGCTGTCTGCAGTTTGGTACATGGAGGAATTTTTTATACCAGATGGTGGAACATTTCTCTAAAAGTTAAGATTCCAAACAATCTTTTTCAATTAATTAATTAATTTTTTCAATTAATCTCCTAGTCTATCCAGATAAGTGATTGAAACTTCTGCAAATCTTCAGAAAGTTCTCACTTGAAGGGATACTTCCAGTAATTGTGGAGCAAAAATATACTTTCTGCTTAATTCTCCAACCCCCGATTTATATTATGGTGGGAAAAGATCGACAAAGAAGCTGGAACGTGCTGTACTCTACCATATGGTACAGCAATTGGACATCGTATCCTGTTTATAACTGTTAGAGGACACAGTGAATGAAGACTGCAAGGCAGCTATAATAAAAATGCAATTCTCATTCACTGTGGGATCTAGAGTTTCTCTAAAAGGTAGCATACATTCAGTGCTATACATTCAATCATGAAGTATTAAAGGTTTGTGTTGCTGAAGACAAAGGGAAAACTCACCAATGTGCTTTCACTTCTAAAATCCTACTTCCTGTTTTTTCCTTTTGTGCATATAAAACAATGGCACCTCTGGCTATCACAGGTAACTCTTGGCAAAACAGATGCAAACAGGCACAACGGTAGATCAAAGATGCATTTTCCTAACTGTGCTACAATTAACATGTATATGTTATTTCCTGAGCAACAGAAGTTCCCTCCTGGAGTTCTCTTGGCAGTCAGAAAATATGTTGTCCTTATCAGAGTTCCAGCCAAAACCCCTTCCCCAATATCTGGATTTCTGAAGATTTGGTTTTCTGTCTATTTTACTGATTACAGTTGTATTAGTATTTCACTTACTGATTGTCTCTTTTACTGCCGTTTCCTTTTCTCTTTCTTTTTGCGCCAGCTGAGTATTGAACTCTCTCATTAACTGCTTTAAGGTGGAGTTGTGCTTTAACTCAATGTCTTCTCGTTCACATCTATACAAAAATGTCAAAAAAATACAGTGAGGAAATCAAGTGTTTAAAGAGAGTGTGAGAACAGTTCAGTAAGGCAGGAGATCCGTGAACTTCTCCAAAACTATTTCAGAATTGAACAAGTTTGAACCTTTCTATAAATCTTTCTATAAATACATTAACAAGAAAAGGAGGGGCAAGAGAGAATATTCAGTCCCTATTGGATGCAAATGGAACAACTGTGACAAAGAATGAGGACAAGGCTGAGGTACTTAATGCCTTCTTTGCCTCAATCTCTAAAGGTAAGGGAAGTTGTTCCCTTTGAGTACATCCCCAGAAGCTTGAGGAGCAGAACAAAGCTCCCATGATCCAAGAGGAGGTAGCTAGAGACTTGCTCACCCAGCCTGTCAGCCTGACCTCAGTGCCAGGGAAAGTCATGGAACAGGTGACCTTGAGCGCTATCATGAACCACATGCAAAAGAACCAGGTGANGAGTCCAGCCCTGTTCAATGTCTTCATCAATGACCTGGATGAAGGTATCGAGTGCACCCTTAGCAAGTCTGCAGACGACACTAAGCTGGGTGGAGGTGCTGAGGGGCATGTTCTAGTGGTTGATAGCAATGGTTGGACTTGATGACCCTGGGGGTCTTTTCCAACCTAGTGATTCTGTGAGTTATGTGGATTCTCTGGGAATCAGGGAAGCTTTTTGTTCCCCTCCCATTGAATTCACCTGGAAGGTGTTTCATTTAAAAAACAACTCAAAACTGAGCCCTTCCAAAGATACAGAGTTTTTGCTGGGGAAAATGAAGAACTGGAAATAAACAATGTGCAGCATAAAAGTAGATTTTTCAAGGAATTCATTGCCTGAGAAACTATTAAGAGTGTTGAGCAGTATGCAACATTTTTGTGCAGTATGTACAAACTACTGGTGATCTAATTTGAATGTTAAACATTAAAAGCTAAGCGTTAATTAACTTTGTTTCCTGTTTAAGGAAACAGAACTATATTTTATGTTCTAACAATACTGACAATGCCCACCAATAAAAGAAACCAAAAGCAGTACTACTTTGTCAAAACGTAAACCACTTTTTTAAACTGATGACTCAAATAATGTTTTATATGCTCTTGTCTAGCAATTTCTCTAAGTCCATTTAGAAAACTGATAGAAGAATACCAGTCATTATTTCATTGCTACAAATTGGGCTTTAAAAATATGTTCTTGAGATTTTAGTACTTAAGAATAAAAGCAGTGAAATGGTAATAAGACCAGGAAGAATTTACCCAATTTTCTTCTTAATTTCTTCTAAATACTCCTCCTTTGCCAACTCAAGCTCCTGTTGATGTTCTTTTCGCAGAGTACGCAAGTCTTTTTGAAGATTACTCACTTCTTTGCGTAGTTTGTTTTTCTCCCTTTCAGTCTCTTTCAGTTTAGCTTGCAAGTCCTTCTCCTGGTTCTGCATATCACTTAGTAACTTCTGCAGCTCCAAAAGAGATTCAGCTTTTCCTTCATCATTCTCCTCAAAAGCTTTTAGACTGCCATTTCTTTCCTCCAATTGTTGCTGTAAACTTCTTAGCTTTTCCTCATCTCTCAATCTCTTATCCTCCATTTCAATCTTTTGTGCTTCATTTTCCTGCACTAAATTTTCCAATTCTTTGAGCTTCTGTTCTAAAGACTGACTGAATGCCTCCTTTTCCTGCATTTTTTTCTGGTAATCTCCAATTACACCCTCTATGCCAAGAAGTTTTTGTTCTTTAGCTTTTAATTCCTCCCTAGTGCTTGCTAAATCACTGCCACAATGAGTGTGCTCATCCACTAACAGTGAGTATTTTTTGGCTTGTTCCTCAAGTTCTTTCCTAAGGGTTTCAGTCCTACTTTGCTCCTCTTGATGGCTCTTCTCAACACTTTCCAATTTTTTAAGGAGTTCTTGCTGTTTGGTTTGCAGTTCCAGGTGACTGACCTTACTCTCTTGTTGCTTCTTTTCATATTTTTGCAACAATTCATCTTTTTCTGTTAAGTCCCTCTGTAACACCTGCATTTTCTCTTCATATGTCTGTTGAACATCCTGAAGCACTTTCATTTTTTCTTGCTCTACAGCAGCTTTTACACTCTCTACTTTTTGCAGCATTTCCTTCTCCGATACCATGGAATCTCTCGTTGACTTAAATTTTTTTTCCAAAGACTCAATTTTGGCCTCTCTCTCTTGCACTTGTTGTTCCAAGTCTCTTAGCTGATTTTCTCTGTCCTGCCTAAATTGCTGTTCCCTTTCTTCCATCTGAGACATCAATTGCTTTTTAATAGAACCGATTTTTTGTTCTGCCTTCTTTTTCAGATCTGCCAGCTTGGTACTGTTCTCTGCATTTAGTTTCTCTTCCAATTCTCTCAGTTCCTCCTCTTTGGTTCTAAGCATTGCTGATTTCAGTTGCTCAAATTCCTCACCCTTTGCTTCCAGTTCAGCTTTTAGTGACCCTATCTGCTTCTCAAGATTAAGTACTTTTTCCTTGGCCTCCTTAAACCTATTGTCCTTCTCAAAAGCCACCTTCTCTGCCTGCTGCAGTTGCCATGCTATCTCTTTTTGTTCTGTTTCCTTTTGTTCATTATACTTTTTAAGTTCTTCCATCAAGGAGTCATTTTCAGAAGTTTTCTGAGCAATGTGTTCTTCTAGTTCAGCAATTCTTACTGTTTGTTTTTTTAACTTTGCAGTTAATTCACTTTCTTGCTTTTCTGTCCTGCATTGCTTTTGTTCCAATTCACTTTTTAAAATATCCAGATTCTTGCTTTGCTTAGCCAGTTGCTCCTTCAGTTTATTTAGCTCTTCATCTTTTTTATTGGCTTCAGTATTGCTTAATTCAAGTTTGCACTGCAAATCTGTAATAGTATCATGATTTTGGGTAAACTTGGTTTGTGCTTTCGTCTCCCACTCTGACAGCTTGGCTGTGCAGTGATCTACCTGCTCAAGAGCAGATGCTTTTTCTTGCGTCAGCACCTCAACTCTGGACGATAACTCCTTCACCTGGTTTAACAACTGCAACTGATCCTCTTGATGTTGCTTGCTCAACAGACTCATGGCTGCTTCCTTCTCCGCTAAACTTATCATACTTTCAAGTCTAACGTTAAGGTCATTAATTGTTTTGTTGAGAGCAGAGATCTTGGATTCTTTTTCCTGGAGTTCCTCCCTCATCAAGGTGACAGCATTGATATTTTCAGATAACTCTTTCCTCAGCTGTGTTATGCAAGTTTCTTTTTCTGACGCTGCTTGCTTCTGATGCCCTCCTTCTTTCTGCAATTGTTCCTTTTCTGCTACAAGTCCTTCAATGTCAGCTCTCATGGACATAAGTAAATTGTCCTTCTCTTGTAGCTGTTGCATTGACTTTTGCAAAGAAGTGCTTGCAACAGAATGAAGCTCTGTTAATTCTCTAAGTTGAGTTTCCAGCTCAGGAATCTTACTCATTTTAACTAATAGTGCTGCTTTAACTTTTGCAGTTTGGCGCTCGCAATCTGCAATTTTGCACGTTACTAGACCAATTTTTTCATTACACTTTTCAAGCAATTCATTGCTTTTTGTTTGTAATAATACTTCAGCATTCTTCCAGCAAGAATCTAACTGGACTGCAAGTTCTTCTGATTGCTTTTTAAGCTCAGTTTCTTTTAGCTGAATTGCCTCTATTTTTTTCTTATAATTTTCATTATCTTTATACTGAGAAGTCTGCACAGTTTGCAGTTTCTCTTCAAGAGTTTTCAGTGTATTGGCCAGGTCAGTAATTTTGGCTTTGTCCTCTTCTTCAACTGCTTTCTGTTTACTGAGCTGTTCTTCAAGTCCTGACTTGTCTTTCAGGGAGTAATTAAGATCATCTTCCAATTTTTTCAATTGTGTTTTCAGATCACTTTCCTTATCTGACAAAACATTCACCTTGGCTACTGACTGCCTTAGCTGTTCTTGCAATTCCTTCAGGGACTCCTCCCTTTTCAACTCTTGTTCCTTCAGTCGGGTTATTTCTGTTCTGGAGCCCTCCTTCTCAGCACTGAGGGCAGCAAGTTTCTGTTTCAGGTCTCCAACTTCCTGCTCTTTCTCTTGCAGTTCCATTTCATGTTTTTCTTGGAGCTCTTCAACCTGCTGATTGAGTTTTTTTTCCCAACTCTGGGTAACTTCTTCTAACTCTCTCCTGTGAGCCTCAACAAGACTGTCCAGTTGCTCTTTCTGATTAGATTCCAGTTTTGACACAGCATCACTGATGCTGGCTGAGCTGGCATGTGCCATTTCCAATATTTTAGCATTGAATTCACTTTCTTTCTGGTTGAACTCCAATTGCCTGTTTTCAAGCTCTGTTTTTAGTTTAGCTTCCTGCTCAGTAAGTTTCTTTTTGAAAGTTTCCTGCATATCTTTTGATGTCTGCTTAATTTTCTCCATTTTGTTCTCCTGATGTTTTAGTTTACTTTCATATTCTCCTCGTAAAGCAGTCATTCTCTCCTCTACAGCTAACAGTTTCTGTTTAAGCTCTTCCACTTGCTTGTTCTGTAACTTCTTCATATGTTCAATTTCATTTTCCTTCTCAGTTAGACTTCCTTTTGTCTCATCAGCCACCCTTTGTAGATCCTTCAATTGACATTCATATTGTTGTGTTAGAGAGGTTATTTTTTGCATATTTTCACTGCTTTGCTCTTGCAAGTGCTGCTTCAGGTCATGCACCTGAGAGATGTATGCCTCTAACTCACTCTTGACTTCATTCAGCTGCGATTCAGTTCTTTGTAGCTGTTCACCAAGTTCCAGTTTTTCACCTTCAAGATCTGTCAGGTTTTGCTGCAGCTTGGCTAATTTCTTTTCATAAGTCTTTGTCTGCTCATTAGAAGTGCTCTGATGAGACTCTGAAAGCTCCTCTAACTTGGCAGATGCCTGGACTAGTTCAGCTTCAGATCGTTCTGCAGATTCCTTTAGTTTCTGTTCGTGTGCTTTTAGTTCCTCCAGATGTCTGTCTTTCTCTTCCAATGACTGCTTGAATTGCTTGAGTTCCTCCTTGAACACCTTCTCAGCTGCCTGAACAGACATTTCACGCTCCTTTAACATCATTTCAATTTCTTCTTTGTGCCGGTTCCTCTCTTCTTCCAACTTCCCTTCCCACTCTTGCTTTGCGTCACGCAGCTTACTACTCAATTCTGAAAGCTGTTCTTCTAAATCATGACGCATCTTTAGTGCTTCTGATAACTCAGCGGACAGTGCTTCTAGTTCTGTTTGTTTCACATCCAGTTTCTCTAATGTTCTTTCATTCATTTCTTCTATGTGTGCACGGAAAATGACTTCTCTCTCTTTCAAAATTGTATCTATCTCTTGTTCTTGTTTCTTTTTAATTTTTTCTATTTCAGTTAGCTGTTGTTGCTCTAAGATTTGAAGTTTTTCTGTCCAAAGATTTTCCTGCTGCTGTTTCATATTCTCCAATTCTTCCTTGTGTTTTTCAATCATATCATTGATTTCCTTATTGTGCTGCCTTTTTTCAGTCTCCATCAGAGTACTTAGTTCTTCTGACTGCTTTCTGTCATCTTGCGAATACTTGGCAAGACAGCTTTCCAGTTCAAGAATCCTCTGTTAGAGAAGAGTTTTAAAAGAACATCAATTTTCAAAAGGTAACAGGTTGATCAGATTTTTAAAAATCCCACCACGTTCACATAACTACAAGTCAATTATTTCATCTTTTTACTGAATATCAACTTTACATATAAGCCTTAGGTTCATCCAGTTTGTTCTCAACTTGGCTTCCAGTGTGACTAGTTAGTTATTTAATTTAAAGTTTTTCTATTTCACTGCAGTGAAAAATGATACAATAAAAACTTGAAACATGGAGAAAAAATAATTAATTCAAATAAAATAGTTCACATTATATTTCTGAGAGGAAATGTTTGCTTTTTTCTTATTAAGCTAAAGTAGCAAAGCATAGAATAAGAGGTATCAGGAGTCTACACTACTATTACGGAGCTCTGAGTATATCTATTGATCCATCTTAATTCAACATCTCATGGAATTGCTGCTGTAAGGTAACACTTCTACAGGTACAAGTTCCAAACTATGATTTGGGAGTGATGGAATAATGTAAAAACTTACATTAGCAGATAATACAATCTTACCCAGTACATAAAGCAAAGGTCACTTCAAAACTTTAAGCCATTTACTTACTTAAGTGTGTGTGTAGTAGCCTCACCAAGATATGGAACAGTGGAAAGCTTAACTCTGCTGTATCATGTACATGAAAATTACATAGATGGATACAAATTAATATGTAACATCATGGTGAAGTATTTCTATATTTTGCCATTTAAATTTTGTACTAGGGGCTGCAGCACACCATGACAATATATTAAATTTCTGACACTACAGGAAGCATTGTAAGGTTAAAACAAACCCAATCACAATAAATCTACAGTATTTGTAAACCTTTCACAGCTGAACATACACAAGAATTCATTTCAGTGTTATGTTTACCCTTTTGGAATCTTTACTCACAGTTCTCAAAGTCTCTACTTTTTGACGCATCTTCTGAACTTTCTTGTCACACGTTGACTGTATTGCTTTCTTCTGCAGCACCAATTCTTCCAAGGCGAGAGATTCTTGCTCCTTTTGTTCTTGAAGGGCTTTTAAACACTCACTCTGCTTTTCTTCCTGTATAAAAAATTATGATTAAAACAATAACAAAACTATAAATATTAAACCAAAACAAATGTACATATTAAATATAATATAAAATTTGATACATACTTAATGCATATTAAAACAAAACTATACATAAAGTCATGACACCTTCAAAACCAGCATAACTGCTTCATAAATATTCTAGTAAGTCATACAATACTCAACTGTATGTTTTACACATGCATACACATATACAGTTTGCATTTTACCTCTGAAAAAACTGTTATAAATCACTTCCATTTTCTCTTCTTGGGAACCATTTCTCTCCTACTTCTCTTTGTATGACTAACATAATAGAATCCGGCCTTTAATTTTGATTTGTTTCCCATGATTCATTTAGAGTAACACTTCAGATGAATAAAAGTTGATTCATTTAGAGTAACACTTCAGTTTAGTAAAAGTATGTCCTCACTTGATTTCTCTGCTAATGTAGTTTTTAAGCTTCTATTGCTTACAATTAAAAAATAACTTGAGAAAAAAGGTAGAAAACTATAGTCAGGAAAACTGTCAAAGTCCCTCAGTCCTAATCACAAACCATTATGGAGGAGCCAAAAAGAGAATCTACCACTTGCTTGGCAGAATTCCATGAAAAAGAGAAAAAATCCCGATGATTCCTGCAATCAGGACCTGGAAATAAATTCTTTTCTGAGGTTAAACACTATGAAGAGTTAACTCTACTGACACAGTACAACATAAGCAGACATAACAGAAACACTTTTCAAGTAACAGCCTGATTCTTTATGCCTTTGCTGTGGCTAATCTCCAATGATCCAGACAAAGAAATTAAACTAAGAAAGCAAAGTCCAGCCAAAAGAGCTTAAAAAATAGAAATTCTTTCCCACAAGAGATAGCTGCTTATGAGCAGTGCTTTCCCTTTATGTTGCTTGAGTCTCTGAGCCCTTCAACTTCTGAAGAACACTCCTATCTCTGAGTTCAGAAGGACTCTCACTGTGGAGCAGGTCAGATTAAGACTTCTAGTCACATTTCACACTTGCAGAAGTGTCTTTCTACACTTCTTAGAGATACTTACAAGAGCTGCCTTCATCTTCTCCTGGAACTTCTTTTCCTGGGCCTGTAATGTCTCGTTTAGCTCCTGATCTTTGGTAGCCATTTCTTTTTGATGGAATTTTTCTAGAGTAGCAACACGCTCTTCTGAAGACTTCTATGAAACAAAGTCAGAAAAAAATAATTTCAAAATATTAAATAATAAAACACTTTATGTTCTTACTAAGA
Organism: Piaya cayana; assembly: GCA_013389865.1. Classification (NCBI taxonomy): domain Eukaryota; kingdom Metazoa; phylum Chordata; class Aves; order Cuculiformes; family Coccyzidae; genus Piaya; species Piaya cayana. The sequence goes on along the minus strand of WAAB01016234.1, from coordinate 78,295 downwards.
AAAGCAGTGCAACAGAGACAAAATCAGAACCTTGGGAGTTTTCTATATTGCCTTATAACCCCAGACATTATTTTTTATAGAATAGCAAAAAATCTACAACTAGGTTTTATATTCTAATGTATTTTACAACTATAACTTAATTGTAATTAAATTATTAGATTAAAAGATAATGATACAGGATGAGTTTCAGCTTTTACCTTCATAATTTCAACCACCTCTTGTTTCACTCTGGTTAGCTCCCATTGAAGATTTACCCTGTCTTCCTCACTTGCCTTTTCTACGGCTTTGATTTTTTCATCCATTTCTGCCTCCAATTTTTTCCGGGCTTCCTCTGCCTTTTGGGCATTACTCAGAGCCCTCTCAAGCTCTTCAAAAGCTGCAAAGTAAAAAAGGTATATGATAGTCAAGAAATATCAATGTCCCCTTATAGAAGAATGGAGTTCTCAGTAACTCTAAATTATACAAGTAATGGAAGAACGAAATTAGGAGTCCATCAAGAATTCACATGGATTTATTATCCAGAATGGAAAGAGAATTGGTAAGTATCTTTGAATGTCTTCCAATACATTCCGTAGCTTCCATTTCTTGTCCTAAAAATCTCTGTAAAAGACAAAAACATACAAACAAATAATGGCTCCTCTTTTGGCTCTATGTGCTGAACTTTGAAGAACAGGAAAAAAGCTGCATGACGAAAAGGCAATTCAAAAGTTGTTCTTCCACTAAAACAATCAGAAGGAAGCATAAACCAGGAATGACTTCTTCCTGAATAGAATACTGAAGTGTAATACCGGGCACTTCATTTGCCTAATAGTTGTTCATTTCAAACTACACAACCTAGATCATCTCTTTAAACCGTGATTTGGTGGCTAATGAAATTAACAAGATGGATCTCGCTAATTTTATTATTTTACCATTTACTTTTAATTTACTTTACTTTTAATGTAAACTACTATCAACTCAATTCAGAGACACTGCAAAAATGGTTGTGTGTTATGGAGATTCTCCTGTGCTCCTAAACTTCATGTTAAAATATTTAGACTTCCTTCCAGAAAACTTAAGTATCTGTAAGACAGTTCAAAACACTACTCAAGCTGCAATGATGAAATTTATTCAAGCTTACAGAAATCTGCTGAAACACATTTTAATTTCAAAATTGGAAGCAATAATTCCATGGATTCTTCCCATGATAAGCAGAAGTACTCTAACATTTTATTCACTTTGCAGGTGCTCATTTAGATACAAAAAGAAAGCAAATTAATTCGTGTGTTCTAAGCTGTTATTACTATTATTATTAAATACCAATATTTGAGTTCCTCATTGAAACTAATGGCAGAATCTATATGGATTTACACAAAAATAGAATTTTTATCACTATTAGGGAACTCTCTTTTCCTGAACAGATCATGACGGTAGAAAACTTCTGCTGCATTGCAAAGGAAAATTCAGTCTCAGAATAGACCATTTGAAGAAATGGTTAAATTTTTGCATAAAAGATCTTGGGTAAAACACCTCAATAAACTTCAAAATCACAGTGCCAATTTCAAGACTGTAATTTATCAGAGCACAAAAAAGTTTAAAAAGTTAAATCTGTATTATTCTACTATACCATGGACTACTTGGATTCTATTGTGGGAGCACACAGGACAAAATAATTTTTAAAGTGTTATTTAGTATGCTAAGCATTCTTCCACTTGGTTTGATTCCAAAAAGAAAATCATAAATGATACAGACATTCTAGTTTCCTTGATTCACAGAAATTCTCGTAATCCTTGGGTTTCCCAAAACTATCTTTAATAATGTTCAGGCATGACTTTGAGAAGTAAATAATAATTTCTATTCTACATCTTGTGTTAACATTCAAAATTGAAGTGTTCAATCACAACCTACACTTTTAAGAAAATACTGCAAATACATTTCAAGTAACTTCGTTCCAAATAATTGTATTCACTCAATTTCTGACCTTTTCCAGAAGTTTCTTCTTTCTCCAAGGAAGTCTTTCTTTGACTTCTCACAATAACAATCATATTTTAAGACAAAACAGGATTGTTATTGACCCCGGCAATACTAAAACACATCACTATACATTTTTTCACTCCCAGTTCTACTTAAATAATAACTAATAAGCTTCATTACAAAAATTAAGAGCACTAAAGATTATTTCACACAGTAAAACAGTCTAAAATAGAATGAAAGCATGCACAAGGCTTATAGCTCCTTACTTTCCAAGCACAGCTCTTCACAGTTGCCACCTGGGATCCGCAGGTCTGACTGATTTCCCCCTCCCTCACCCCTCCTGGGCACAACTCTTATGAACATGGCCAATGTGAGCGTATTTAGAGAATGGTGCCAACTTCCCTGATGTTCCTCTCAGCCCTAACAAAAGCACACCCAGCAAGCAAAAGTGGCCAAGCCTTTCATTATTACAGCATCATAAATGGCTTTTAGGGAAACAGAACCTTACGAACCTTTACGAAGCACACCTCAAAAATAAAGCCTTTAAGTAAAATATTAAGTTATTTCACTTTCCATGCACATTTTCTGATTCTTGTTCTGAGCAACATATACATCATTCACATTTGAGAAACCTGTTACTTCTGAGAAAGACAAGAAAATGCATTTGCCACAAGTCCACAAATTCACCAAAGAAAAGATCACACTAGGAATGACTACTGACATGTAGTAGCTAAGCAGCATGCAATATGACAGCTGCATCCCTGAAAATATGAAAGCACGATGCCAAGACAAAAACTGATGGATAAAACATCAAGGGGGTACAAAAGCACAAAGAAGCAGCACTTCACAGAAACACCCTCAGCTCTCTAAAAGTTAAATTGTACGCATCTCAGGCACTTTTAGCAATTAAACAAAACAGAGCAGTTTTACTGAAAGTACTTAGTTCTAGTATACCGTGACTTGAAACCAGCAGAGGGTCAAACTATCATCAAGCAGACAGAACACAGTCTAAACTGTTATTTGCAATCTATGGAAGATTTTAATTCTACTGTAGATAAAAACATGGAATAAATGTCCATGTGTTTATCTAAATTCATCAATTATGAATTGCAAAGAATAAAGGCCTGTTTTCTTCCCCAACTGGGAGAGCTACTGTTGAGGGAAGATGTTTGCACCAAGGTACTGGTTAAGTGAAATCTCACAAAGGCACAGTGGCAAATCAGAAACAGTAACAAATACATCAACTGAGTCTCAGGTAAGTGTTGCAGGCAATGTCCCAGTGATCAACCCAGACAAAAAGGAAACCTTCCTGAGCAGCATGGAAATTACACAAAGAGTCAAGGAAGAGTTTAAAAAGTGCAAGGCTGCAAAACTGACAAAACATGTGTTAGAGAGTCAACTGCTTTACATCTGCTACTGCAAAGTACCAGTCTTGGTTGCCTTTGCCTTGTCTCTGTACCCAGTTAACACCAATCCATACCAGTAAAGTATGCAGTACTCCTCTCCCAGCACTGCAGACGCGTTCCCTTCAACTTCAGTGCCATCTACTGCTGAAAACAGTGAGGCAAGCACTGAACAGGAGGGCAAAGGAGGGCTTTACATGTCTTCTTGCTGAACACTGAGAGCAGACATGTTATACAGTTTGAGAAACAAAGGCTGCATTAATTTCCTGCAGTTGATTTGTGCACCTAGGCAGGATTTTAAATGCACAGTCCAATGTTTTTCTTCCTTGTAGAAAAGTGCAAAGCGTTTGTTAATTAAGCTTACGGAAGAAACATTACCTACAAATAGTGGCAAAGTAAAGCAAAATTATTCGCTTTCCAAAGACATCTTTTGTTTACTGTACAGAATAAAAATCAATCAATAATCTGCATCTTAAGAAGTCAGGAAGGATTTATGCCAAGTAGTCTCAGAAGAAACAAACTTCAGTTTACCGGTACATTTACGAAAACTAAATAGCTTTGTTGAAGAAAAACATAAATAATCTATATGCAAAGCATTGGGAAAAAAAAATCAGTTGCAATTACTTCAAGTAGAAGTGCCTGAGAAGCACAGAATTTACTTTTTAGAGCACAGTTCAAGCACCGAATGTGTGATGTAAGAAAAAAGAGCCCTTACCCCAGTCCTGTTCATACAAGGCTTGGGAAAGGCACCATGATTCACTTATTGGCATGTGTGGATGCACAAAAACAAAATGCTCTGTGAGATTTCAACATAATGTACTTCTAACTGCAAAAAAATGAACTTCAACTGGGGAGACTAAGTTACAGTTTACACAACACACAGAATAAGCACACACATTTTTTCACTATTTCAGTACAACAGAAATGCATTAACATTAAATCAAATACTGAAGCATTTCACTAAAGTCACTGAATTGCAAACAAAAAAGACAGACATGTGACTCTACACTAGTTAATAGCATGAAGCGGAAAAATACACCACTTTTTAGCCTACAGTATAGCACTATGAAAGTAAATTCCAAATATAAGTGTACTACACTTATCCTTATTTTGCCATAGAATAGAAACACAGAATGGTTTGGATTGGAAGGGACCTTAAAGATCATCCAGTTCCAACACCCCTGGCACTCGATGAGGTTGCTCACAAATACATTATTTAACAAAGGCAATTCTTCACTAAATCACAGAAATAGAAAAAGAGGAGTCTAAAATTTAACATCATCTCACATTAACTAAGAAACAGAACTTCAAACATGCTAATCTNATAGCTTTGTTGAAGAAAAATATAAATAATCTATATGCAAAGCATTGGGAAAAAAAAATCAGTTGCAATTACTTCAAGTAGAAGTGCCTGAGAAGCACAGAATTTACTTTTTAGAGCACAGTTCAAGCACCGAATGTGTGATGTAAGAAAAAAGAGCCCTTACCCCAGTCCTGTTCATACAAGGCTTGGGAAAGGCACCATGATTCACTTATTGGCATGTGTGGATGCACAAAAACAAAATGCTCTGTGAGATTTCAACATAATGTACTTCTAACTGCAAAAAAATGAACTTCAACTGGGGAGACTAAGTTACAGTTTACACAACACACAGAATAAGCACACACATTTTTTCACTATTTCAGTACAACAGAAATGCATTAACATTAAATCAAATACTGAAGCATTTCACTAAAGTCACTGAATTGCAAACAAAAAAGACAGACATGTGACTCTACACTAGTTAATAGCATGAAGCGGAAAAATACACCACTTTTTAGCCTACAGTATAGCACTATGAAAGTAAATTCCAAATATAAGTGTACTACACTTATCCTTATTTTGCCATAGAATAGAAACACAGAATGGTTTGGATTGGAAGGGACCTTAAAGATCATCCAGTTCCAACACCCCTGGCACTCGATGAGGTTGCTCACAAATACATTATTTAACAAAGACAATTCTTCACTAAATCACAGAAATAGAAAAAGAGGAGTCTAAAATTTAACATCATCTCACATTAACTAAGAAACAGAACTTCAAACATGCTAATCTAAATACACAAAACTGCCAAATTCTTATGACTGGTACAACTCAAATGTTGTGACCTAGAGGTAATTTCAGGGTCTCCAAATACTGATGATGGTTTTCTACAGTGCCTGAATACTTGAGCTCCGCTGTACTGAGCCATACTTCTGCAGTATATTACAACATTTTTGGAATACATAAAGACAAGGAAGTAATACGAAAACTTAATACAGGTCTCCTTACAATTTCAGTTGTCTTAGAATATTATTAACCTATTTTCCAAAGGTTCCAACATTTATATACACATACTTAACAGAGTACAAGAATAAATGCACTCAGAGGTTAAGTGGATGCTTATGCACCACAGAAGTTACCAAAAGTACTTTAAAATTCTATTCAAAATAGAGCACACTTATCACACAAGGCTCCCTCTACACAAGTGCAGGGTCATCAGCACATCATTCATATATGAAATTACATCTCATTACAATAGTGCCTTTTTCCAGAACATCATTTCTAACCCATTTTCAGTTTCTGGTTACACAAACCTCGGGAAATCTCTGCATTAACCAGAATGTGTAGATATTGGTTCATAATTAAAAGGTTTCTACTGCTCAAAGAAGTGCTGCGTTTTAAACTACTGTGACAATGTTCAAACTGATTTTCTGTATTAGAGCAAAACTACCTACCTAAACTAACCTCTAAAACAGAAAGTTCTGATGTAAATCTATGTACATTTTCATGTTTGAGCTTCTCATGTTTTCTTTTATTAAAAAAATGTATGATGCATTACACGAACTAACCACATCCAAGTTTCTGCCAAAAGAGTGAACTCCTTCAGATGCCTATGAGTACAAACTGAATTCTTCTGAAAGAATTTTCATAGGTATAAGTGCACTGTTTAAAAAACAAAGGTGGTGTGGATTGACCTTTTAACTCAGTTTCAAATAAAAGGAGAACTGTAAGCACACATAATTAATGTTACCTAATTTCCATGAAAAACAAACTACAGCAAGTTATAGTTATGTAACCCCTAGGTTCCACACCTTAAGTGAATGGAATCATCACTGCTGTCTCAATAAATCAGAAATGCTTCCCCCACCATTATCAAAAGAAAATGCTTATTATAGTTGTAACACATCCTCTTGTATCTACTTCTTCCCAAGCTCTTCTATACTCATCATTGTTTTCTACATAAAATACCAGTGGCTTTATAATCATAGTTTAGAGAGAGCTGCAAGCTTCCTTCCTGAAGTTATACCAGCACAAAACTCTATCTTTTCTCCTACAAACGGGAAAGCACAGCTGCCCTCCAGCAGTTTCCTTCCTAACTCCAGATGAACCCATAACAGAGATGAACCAGTCAAAAGCATCCTTAAAACTCTGCTGGCCAGAAGTGAAGTTGGTAATGACATAGGAGGGGTAACATGCAGAACGTTAAGGAAAAAATCATCTCTTAATACTCATGCCAAACCACAACTGATGAAAGACTGCACAAAGACCACACTGAAGTTTTTAAATATGAAAGTTAATAATCTTCAGAATTTCTTACCAGCTCTTTCAGATTTTTCCTTCTGTTCTTTTAATTCCTTGACTTCTGTAGTTATCTGCTTGATCTTAGCACGTAGTTGGGCTATCTCCTCCTCCTTCATTTCCAATGTTTCATGCATCTGTCGCTTTGTCTCTGCAATTACCATGCCCTGTGGAAAAGATCCTTGTGAGAAAAAGCTAGAAAATAAGTAAAGCACNCTATTTCAGTACAACAGAAATGCATTAACATTAAATCAAATACTGAAGCATTTCACTAAAGTCACTGAATTGCAAACAAAAAAGACAGACATGTGACTCTACACTAGTTAATAGCATGAAGCGGAAAAATACACCACTTTTTAGCCTACAGTATAGCACTATGAAAGTAAATTCCAAATATAAGTGTACTACACTTATCCTTATTTTGCCATAGAATAGAAACACAGAATGGTTTGGATTGGAAGGGACCTTAAAGATCATCCAGTTCCAACACCCCTGGCACTCGATGAGGTTGCTCACAAATACATTATTTAACAAAGGCAATTCTTCACTAAATCACAGAAATAGAAAAAGAGGAGTCTAAAATTTAACATCATCTCACATTAACTAAGAAATAGAACTTTAAACATGCTAATCTAAATAGACAAAACTGCCAAATTCTTAAGACTGGTACAACTCAAATGTTGTGACCTAGAGGTAATTTCAGGGTCTCCAAATACTGATGATGGTTTTCTACAGTGCCTGAATACTTGAGCTCTGCTGTACTGAGCCATACTTCTGCAGTATATTACAACATTTTTGGAATACATAAAGACAAGGAAGTAATACGAAAACTTAATTCAGGTCTCCTTACAATTTCAGTTGTCTTAGAATATTATTAACCTATTTTCCAAAGGTTCCAACATTTATATACACATACTTAACAGAGTACAAGAATAAATGCACTCAGAGGTTAAGTGGATGCTTATGCACCACAGAAGTTACCAAAAGTACTTTAAAATTCTATTCAAAATAGAGCACACTTATCACACAAGGCTCCCTCTACACAAGTGCAGGGTCATCAGCACATCATTCATATATGAAATTACATCTCATTACAATAGTGCCTTTTTCCAGAACATCATTTCTAACCCATTTTCAGTTTCTGGTTACACAAACCTCGGGAAATCTCTGCATTAACCAGAATGTGTAGATATTGGTTCATAATTAAAAGGTTTCTACTGCTCAAAGAAGTGCTGCGTTTTAAACTACTGTGACAATGTTCAAACTGATTTTCTGTATTAGAGCAAAACTACCTACCTAAACTAACCTCTAAAACAGAAAGTTCTGATGTAAATCTATGTACATTTTCATGTTTGAGCTTCTCATGTTTTCTTTTATTAAAAAAATGTATGATGCATTACACGAACTAACCACATCCAAGTTTCTGCCAAAAGAGTGAACTCCTTCAGATGCCTATGAGTACAAACTGAATTCTTCTGAAAGAATTTTCATAGGTATAAGTGCACTGTTTAAAAAACAAAGGTGGTGTGGATTGACCTTTTAACTCAGTTTCAAGTAAAAGGAGAACAGTAAGCACACATAATTAATGTTACCTAATTTCCATGAAAAACAAACTACAGCAAGTTATAGTTATGTAACCCCTAGGTTCCACACCTTAAGTGAATGGAATCATCACTGCTGTCTCAATAAATCAGAAATGCTTCCCCCACCATTATCAAAAGAAAATGCTTATTATAGTTGTAACACATCCTCTTGTATCTACTTCTTCCCAAGCTCTTCTATACTCATCATTGTTTTCTACATAAAATACCAGTGGCTTTATAATCATAGTTTAGAGAGAGCTGCAAGCTTCCTTCCTGAAGTTATACCAGCACAAAACTCTATCTTTTCTCCTACAAACGGGAAAGCACAGCTGCCCTCCAGCAGTTTCCTTCCTAACTCCAGATGAACCCATAACAGAGATGAACCAGTCAAAAGCATCCTTAAAACTCTGCTGGCCAGAAGTGAAGTTGGTAATGACATAGGAGGGGTAACATGCAGAACGTTAAGGAAAAAATCATCTCTTAATACTCATGCCAAACCACAACTGATGAAAGACTGCACAAAGACCACACTGAAGTTTTTAAATATGAAAGTTAATAATCTTCAGAATTTCTTACCAGCTCTTTCAGATTTTTCCTTCTGTTCTTTTAATTCCTTGACTTCTGTAGTTATCTGCTTGATCTTAGCACGTAGTTGGGCTATCTCCTCCTCCTTCATTTCCAATGTTTCATGCATCTGTCGCTTTGTCTCTGCAATTACCATGCCCTGTGGAAAAGATCCTTGTGAGAAAAAGCTAGAAAATAAGTAAAGCACGCAGCTAAAAAAAAAATTCAAGCCAGAACACAATCCTTGCCAGGAATAAAACTTTAGTCTCTTTAACTTCACAATCAGAGATCACAGTATATTTCTATGTCAGAAAACAAAACGCTAACAAAAAGAAGATAAAAATAGGGATTATTCTGAAGGGTAGCCAATTCCTCCAGCAACTAGGGACCATAAGAAAACTTCCTCCTCCTGGTACAGATACTTTTCTTTGAAACATGCATTGTGTAAACAAACAAAAACTAAAAGCATTGTAGTTTGCATGTTTCTCCTTAGGAACAAATAAATTTTTACATCACCAGGAGTTACTCCATGTACCAAGACTGTGATATAACAAAAACTTTAAGGAACAAAGAACTGAGAAACTCTTCACGTTCCTAAGAAAATACAACAACTCAGTTACTTTTCCTTCGTTGGTTATTTTTTAATCAATTTACATTTTACCTCCTCTTCATTAGTGTTGGAGGTGGGAGGTTTTTTGTTTGTTTTTTGTGGTGTTGGGGTTTTTTTTCAAGCTGGCATTGAGGAAACTATTCAGCACAATTGCTCCATCCTGAATGTCATCTTGCAGTTTTAATTATAATCTCACAGGAAAACACCCTAAAATATCTGTACAATAAAATTCTCAGGTAGCTTAAGTTATTTTTGCTTGTTAAAACATAAACTAAACCATATCACATGACTAAGAACAGCTTCTAATACCATGAAGCCAGATATTTCAAGTTTCAAACAATTTTCTTCCAAAGCTACACAATTTATAGAATATTTTTCTTTACCTTGTCTTGTACTAGCTGCTCAATTGAATTCTTTGCATCACGCAGCTGTGTAATCAGTTTACTCTTCTCAGCCATATGAAGGTCCTAAAATAAGACCCCAAACACAAATTTAAAACCTGGCTAACTGTAAGAAAATACCTCTAACACCTTAACAACCTGCAAATACCCCTTGGAGGAAGTTCACAGAACAGAACCTAGGGAAATTAAAGCAGGCAGCTTTAATTTACTTCTAAATCTCCCAGTGATAGGCTGCCTTGTGGCTTCCATAATAATAGAGATACCTTAAGTCTTTGTTAGTCTCTCCACAGTTCTCTCATAAATGTCAGAGCTGCTACAGCAAAGTGGGCAAGTAACATGCCTAAGTAACCAGCTCTATCATCTGCATCTCAGTTAACAAGAGGATCCCAGCAATGCAACGTAACTGCTCATTACCTGCCTTGTTGTGGAAAAAGTCCTACTCAAGTCTTTCAGAGCTCTTTCAGGCTGGGTTAGTGCTAGATGGAGATAAGAATCTGACCTCCAGAGCTGAAGTTGAGTACAGCTACACTTATATTTTCATGTTTCCATTTCAATCAGCCACCTTACTTTTACTCCATGCTAGGCATTAATGGCCTTAAAAGGAAAATATTAATTTAGCTTTGGGACTGCACTACATTATCTTCACTATATCATGGTCTCCACCGTCATGCCCTTCTGTGTTTTCTCTTCATTTATATAACTGATGCCTCTTCCGCAGTCTTAAAGGTTTAACGCTTCTGCACCTCTCTCACTTTACCTCCCATCTTCTGTTCTAGGACAGTCTTTTTCTCATCCCAACTTCCCACAGCTACCTTATTTTGGATACCATTTTGATGGTTACTCACACAGTAAAGTTTCATACCCTTCTTTACAGCTTTTTGTGTAACTGTTCCCTTTGTTCATTCCAGGTGGGTTTGTAGGTTTTGCACTTTTAACTCCAAAAAAGTACAGGGACAGTTTGTTTAATGTCCTATTAATTTTGGTAATACTGGAGTTCTTAGAGTGTTTTAGTAGCTACTCATAAAGTTAAGATGATTTTTCATACTTTGATTTTCTCCAGCTCCTGAAGCCTCTCTTCCAGCTGTTCCTGAAGTGCCTCCTTCTCACTTGTTAACTGGGCACAGTGCTCCTTACATGACTGCATCATCTCCTTGTAATAACACAGCGAGCTTCTTTGGTGTTTCACTCTCTGATTAAGAGCATCCAGTGTTGTAAGAGAATCTTCATTAACCTCTAAAACACAACACACCAACATAATCATATGCACAGTTTCTAAAACACTGATCTGCACTCATCATTCACACTGCAGAACCTTGTTTAGAGATCTGAGAGTTGTGAGCAGTCTGCAAAATTTCCTAGTGACTACTGTAACTGTCAGAAACCTACTACACATACCCAGAATTGTAAACACACAATATACACAGTAAACATTTACTATACAAACTTCAAAAGCAAACTATTATTCTATTACGGTTTTCTATGCAGCTAAAAAGTCACAATTTATAAACCTCCCTGCTGCTACTAGCAGAACGTTGACAAGCAGGAAAAAATGGAAAGCAATGAAATTCACATCTCTGAAGTGCCAAGCACACAGACTCAGGCTTTCCCAAGGCTGGGTGAGACATGAATTCTAGAGTAGTCAGGTAGGCAATACTACATCCAGCAGCATAAAGGCATCCTTAGCACCTTTCCCAGCTATAGTTCCCTCTGTATAAGTAGCACATTGGGTAATACGTTACTGCATGTTCTGCTTTTGATGCTCTGGAGACTTTAAGAGTACTTGGTATGAAAACAGGATCAGACAAATCCAGAGGGCCAGTTCATGACTATAAGTCTTAGACATTATAGTCCAAAAGCAAATTCCAGCACAGGCAACATTCTTTAGGGACGACATACTCAAGTTACTTCCTACAGCACTGCAAAAGATGCAATGCTGGGTAAGGAAATCTCTGATCTAACTCTTCATATCATCCTAACATACAAAAATCGTGGTAGATGCTGAAAAAAGATCATTTCAAGATCCATGTTCACCTCTGCCTGAGCCCTACCTTTTAGTAAGGATACAAATTAATGACATTTTCATTATGCATCAACATTATAGCGTCCCTTACTCAGTAATCAAATATAAAAAATATTGAGAGTCCCGTAACTCAAATAATCTCCTGATGTGATGAACATTTAGCTTATTTAATACCATCAATAGAAAAACTGATCTCTGCTTTTACCTTTTTTCCCCTGCCTCTCTCAGAGCGGAAAAAAAATAAATGGGATGGACTGGCAACTGGTTTCCTCTCTAAACACCAGGGACAGGTCCTTGCTTACAAGGGCACAGAATCTCTTAATTATATTAAGCGGGAATAGTAACAACCCCTACCAGCACAAGAAATTACAATCCTATCATCATTACTGACAAAGGCAAGACCATTTTGAATTTGAATTCTTATGAAAAGTTAGCACCTTAGAAGAGCTATTCTGTCCTCTAGTTACCACAGTGGGTTCAAAACAACTGTCTCCTGCTAGAAAATACATCCTCACTCTGACATGTTCAGTCCGTTGTATTGTTACCCCATTGTAAGTAACAGCAGGCTCATTCCCCAAAATCCAAGATTTCTTGAAAAAGCCACAATACTCACCACTGCTTCCTGGTTCCACACCACGGATTGGGCTTCGATATTGTTGTTCAGAACAGGCATTGAGATCAGGTGTTTCAGTGCCTGCCTGACCATCTTGGAACCTCGGTTTCAGCATGGACACCTAACCAAAATGTATTTTTTGTTTAAAAAACCCCAAAGATTCTAAAAGGATCATATTTTCATCTTCAGAACTAGAGAGTTAAATAAAATTTATACCAGCAAGTGAAGAAAGGAAAAACCTTTCTGAATGTTTTTAGTTTTTAAAATCAGAATTATGTTTCCAGTTAACAAAAACAGTATCATTGACTGCAGAAACAAAGACCAATTAAGCAAAACACACTTTCTGTCAAAGCAACTTTAGCTCAAACATCTGCTAATGTTATGTTCTTAATAACACAGCCACTGCAAATGTATTTAAGTGCAGATCAAACTATCATACATAACTCAAGTGACATTTTACAAGCTGTCCTCTAGCACAAAGATGTACTTAACTTCTAGATAATCAGAAATTCTCAAGAAGCTTTACAATACCGCAGTAATTACTAGAACACATGGACATACATTATAGGAAATACATTATTTAAAAAAAAAAAAAAAGTTGGAAGAGCAGTTTTAAATAGCATCTGTAAGGTAAGGTATCCTACTTCAGTTTCCAGGATGCTAAGCTGATCTTTTTCTTCTGGTGGAGCATCAAATTCCTGTCGGAGATGTTTCTTAGCTTGTTGGAGCTCCTATGAATCATAAACAAACATGTCTCAAATGAAAACTGAAATGTGATTTGAAAAGTTATGAAATAATATGAAAAATAGGTCTTTGTATTCAGGACTCACAACTGCAACCATTAAAGGGGTGTTTCTTCTACTATGCAACATTCCACACACCACAAAAACAATATCCCATTACAATACCAGCATTAAAACAGCAAGCGTCTAGATTTGATGCAAAGTTATCACAGATTCTTTCTTCCTAAAACTAAATTTGTTTAAGGATCACTTCAAGCCTGCTCCTGAAAACTGTTTTCCATGCACACATTTCTTACGGAAGTTGAAGAGTGCGCTTTATTAAGTCAACATAAAAAGAAGAAATGTAAATTCCTCTTATGGTCATTCAACACGCTAGCATTCCAACAGGATAAATGCCATGTACAAGAGCAGAAAGCTGGCTTTTTTCACTCTCAAATATGTCTCAAATAAGAAATCCAGAGGATGCAAAAAACTTTAACTATGTGACCTTACCTGCTTCCTGCTTGCATGCATTTGGCTGAACACTTTCAGAAACTTACAGATTTATCTAAATGCATTAGCAGGATCTCCAGAATCTGATAAAGTATTTCCTTAGGGAACCTTCTTTTATCTACTTTCTATGCTTTTAAAGCTTAAATACTCTGATCCTTTTTTTTTTAAAAAAAAAGCCCTTATGGAAAATAAAAGTATTAAAGTTAAATTAATTGACGTATAACTGCTTAGGGAATTATCTGAACCACACACATTTCATGCATGCACTGTCAATAATTTGTAAAAGTTGTATTTAAATCTTTTTCATTTATATGTTTACTTCATCCTTATGTATCTGCACACTGATTTACCCCTGAAACATAATGCTTATATCGCCATTATTCTGCAAAGATCACTTGTATAAAAGCAAGCACCACTTATCAACCTGGGTTCTGTTAACCTAGCAAAGACAGAAGACGATAAAAAACCAGAAAGGATGGAAAAGCAAACAAAGAGTCAAAACACAGGGCAATGGATGGTTCCTGAGTTGCTTTCCTCCATCTCCAAATTTATTCTCTCTTGCTGCCTACCCGTTACCTCTAACAGTGAATCCCAGCTGCCACAGCTGTGCCTGATACCAGCTTCGAGAACTGCACCTGTGTGAGCTGAGCCTGATACAGGCACAGGCAGGGCAGTGCTGGAAGGCATCTGGGATCCCAAGTAATCACATCCACTTAACCCTGCATCGCCTCAGCTTCTCAACAGCTGCTGACCAGACTTGTGCCTAGCACTTCTGAGCTTTAGAAGCAATTCCTTCCCAGCAAAGCAAAGCAGCTCAGTGCAAGACCAAGTGCAAAGAGATTTACTGAAACCAACACAGAAATGGTCCTCTTGGGACTCCCAAGTCCCTCCTGATCCCTGTCTGAGAAGAATGCTGAAGACTGCTATTGAGAAATTACCCTTAGGAGCAAAAAACCTAAGGTGAGCAAAAGACACATTGATTTCTAGGGACTATTTCACACTATCAACTTGGCCTCAAAGAAGGCATAGTTTATTCTTACACGGTTCTCCTACAAATCTGTCCAATTCAACATATTTACAGGGAAAATAGACTGTAAGATGAAGAAAAGGGTATTTTTAATTAATTTCTGGTAACAAATTATTACAACAATGAATAACCTATTTTGTAACATTTCAGACTCCACAATGAACATGCCATATCACTATATTCGTTATTTTTCTTTTAAGTCTCTTTTACCTAATGCTATAACACTTGGGCTTCCAAAAGTCCAAAACACTACTTGAAGTTCTTCAATTAATATAAAAGAATATCAGAGTTAGACTTGAAGGAATCTTTAAATCAACAAGATCTATAGGAATTAAATTAGGGTTTATGCCATATATATACAAATTTATAGATATAAAAATCAAGAGGCATAAATATGTTACATAAATATATATATCAGAAAGGCTACGACAGAAGATGTGAAAAGTAAGTATGTGTATTTCCAACCTCTTTCTTATAATCAGAAGCCTTAGCTCTGGTGTATATAGATGTCTTCCAAAGTTTACCAAGTACCAAAACTCAGGAAAGCTAAACGTACTGGAGGACATGCATACTACTAACATACAGTGAGATACTTTCATTTGATTCTGCAGTGAAGTGGAAAAAGCCCAGAACACTGGCAAGTCACTTCTGTCAGTGATGCTGTGGGGTCTTCCCTTCAATGGGTGACAGTTTAGCTTAGAACAGGGTGACAGCCCACGCGCGGGCTTTGGCTCAGATGAGCACGGCACACTCAGCACTCTAACCCACTGCTTTCAGCTGCTGGTGCAGATGCAGCATGGATCTGAACCAAAACGCTACCTCAGAGCACATGCCGTTCACAGCCTGCTTAGCTGGATTACACCCCACATTGCTAAAGAAGAGCACCCCACAATTTGCCAAGGACCTCCTTTGAAACAATTGGCTGCCCAGCTAGTGGCACAGGGACAGCCCCTTGCAGGTGAGCGTGACCCTTGTGTACAAGCATGCCCAGGCACTCAAGTCACTGTCCTTCATCCTCAAGGGAGAGCCCGCACCTGCGGGCGAGATGCCCCCCACCTGCCGGCGAGATGCCCAGCTGCCTGCAGCCAGCCCACCTCAGGCAAAGGTAGGACCTCGTGTGGTCTGATGGCTCCTGTGCCCTCCACACCAGTGCTGCTGCTCAGCACAGCGCACACCAAAACCAGGAGCGCAGCCACAAAGAAAGCCGTGGCTTTGTGCAGGCTGGTACCCAGCTCCCAAGTGAGGTTAAGAGCGTGGACAGAGGTCCTCATGTGCCCATCTACAAACCTGATGCTGCACTGGCTCTTGGGGCAGCAAAAAGGCTCCAGCTTCATGTTTTAATTCACAAGGGTTTGATAATATGGCTTTTGTGGACTTGCCTTTTTTATTTGCTCTGACCAATAATTTCTACACCTTTAAATTTATCTCAACATGTTCATTATCAATACCAAATATATTAGAGTTTTTCCTTTTAATTTCACTGTAACCTACAGAGACAATAACCACAACAAAACCTACCTGACTTCATGATTGAAGTTGCACTATACTACAGATCCACACACACATGTAAATATAATTGAGATCAAGAGTATTTTTTTAAATTTTATCATATTTCTCTTTTCTTGCTAGTCAATACAACGTTTATTAAAAAGCACCTCTTACTTGCATTTGCCCAACACTATCATTTCTCAATACCAGAAGAGCAACAAATTGCACAGGGACATCTACTGCCAGACCAAACAATACTGCAAGAACATAACACAAAGACAACAGAGTAGTGAAGGAGAAAACAGGGGCTGTCGTACCTGTGGTGATGCTGGTCCACTTTCTGAGGATCTAGGAAGCACTTGTTGAGTTACGCTCTACAGGAAGAAAATTATCTTTCAGAACGGACTACAAGGACTGTAATGCACCAACACGTACAAATGGCATTTGTGCTTTTTTCCTTGTCTGTGTTTTTAGTACTTTCTTTTGAGTGTTTATTAAGATGTCTTCATGCAAACAAGCTAATTTGTTAAATTCAAAACAGACTGCTGCAATATACAGAACTACAAAGCAGCTACGTGTACATAGATTAGTATGAGACATCAGCAAATGCTGGCATCTCCAAATTATTCACAATGATTATTTGTGTAACATTTATGCACAAATCAAAGACACACCCAACAAGACAAAATGATAGCAGGAAAAGTCTAATTGATGACCAGTGTTGTTTACAGCCAGCATGAGTAACAGTGGAATCACACAAACTTCCTCTGTTAAAGCACAGTGCAGATGGAGGAAGCTACCTGCAAAAAAACCATGGTAACAGGCTGTTTAAGACTCCAAAGGAGCCCAGGAAAAAATTAAGATTTTCAGAAAATCTTCTGGTCTCTTCTCCCAGGTGTCAGGGGACGGGACAAGGGGGAATGGCCTCAAGCTCCACCAGGGGAGGTTTAGGTTAGAGATTAGGAGGAAGTTTTTTACGGAAAGGGTCATTAGGCACTGGAATATGCTGCCCAGGGAGGTGGTTGATTCGCCTTCCCTGGAGGTGTTTAAGTTACGGGTGGACGAGGTCCTGAGGGACACGGTTTAGTGTTTTGTGGGAGTGGTTGGACTCGATGATCCAGTGGGTCTCTTCCAACCCGGTGATTCTGTGATTCTGTGATTCAGAAAAAAAACATCTCATGCAAAACTTCATGCATATATTCCTCTGTACTCACAAACATACACATTCTCAAAAAAAACCCTAAAAACCAACACAACAAAACACAATAGTTTTAACAGAAAGTTCAGACGTTCCTGTTCCTAGTCTGTCTATCCTGGTTTTCCAGTGTCCTGTGTTTAGGTGTTTTCTAATCTGTACAAATCCAGATGGTTTTGCACTATTTAAACCAGGTCAAACTGAGGTAGAAAAACATGCTAGCAACCATCTTGGAAATGATTTTTTTCCAAGAGAAGCAAAGCACTGGAACATATTGAACAAAGTATGAGGAATTCAGTTAAAGGCAGTGTAACTTTTTATTTTTAATCACGATTTACCCTGATCATTGTATGTAAGCTGTAAAATCATAATAATCATCCACATATCTGCTACGTGATGACATCCACAATTTCTACTCTGGTTGGATACGCATATAAGCATAAATGCAGAAGATGAATGCTTCAGCATAAAGAGCTTCAGAAGGATTTGGTGTGGAGCAAACTTAGGGAAACGCAAAAATACCACAAAAGAAAGAGAAATCCAGACAGTTAAGGAATGCTGAGAAACGAGCAATTGCCCATCTGGATTCAAACAAAGGGAAATGAGCAATAACCACCCATACAAGAAGTCTGTTTGGATCTGGAAATTGCGATTCACCTGGCATGAACAGAATTCTGCTTCAGAGCACTATCCTATTATGGGGGGTTTGTTCCTAGCAGATTAAGAGTGCTTACAGATTTTTAAACTAAAGCACACATACATTTTATTCTCAGTTTCATTAACTATTGGTTTGCATTTTTCATTGGAAAGTTAGTAATGAGGGTAATCCAGATAAAAATTTATTTTCTGCTTTATAATTTACCGCTCATCTATTGTGCAAGCACCAGACTTAAAACAGGAACACAAATACTTTACCAAGAACTACAAACTAAGCACAAACACTTCTTTCAAAAACTGTATCTTGTGATCCCCTTAAAACGAACTAAAGGAAACAACGGAGGGTTTGTACAACTAATTTATAAGAACAATTTAACACTATTTAAGACTTTAAATATTTAATAATATTTCAAATACACAAGATGAAATAGATTTATTAAATCTAATGAGGTCTTTATGAATATAAAAACCAAAGATGATGTTCTTTTCCATGAAGAACCTGAAGGAAGATATGATTTGTTATAAGTTGCCAATCTATTATATATTTGAATATTATGTACAGTTTTTGTGGTTTTAGAACTAAAATATAGCATTAGTTTGAATAACTTTTAGCTAGCCTGTATTATGCTTAAATATGGAATTTTAACATGGCTGCAGTTAAAAGGAATGAGAAAGAACATGACTGTATCTAACTAAACCAAATAACAAGGACTAGCGTAATGATAAGAGAGCCACAAACTAGGACCAGATGCCACCTTGAAGAGATGCCCAATGAGTTTAAGAGCACGTGCAAGAAGATGAGTTGAAAAGTTCAATTGTGAGGAAGACCAACAGCCTTTGTCCAGAGACTCCTGAAGACCCCCATTGGGCAAAGCGCGTGTGCCAAGGGGAAGAAGCTTATGTAAATAAATTCTGGGAACTGATTATAATAGACACACATGTTCCAGGAAAAGTCATGGATATGTACGCTTTGACTGTACCTTTGTGAATTGCACTGGATGTTGCACGCACATTAGGCAGAGTGATGCCCTACATGCCCAGTGCCACACTGAAGAATAACTTAATAACCAAATTGGCATTGATTATTGAGCCTGGCTTTTCACAGCATCAATCCCTAAAAATACCTTCTAAAATTTTCCTCTTGACTGTGCTGACATCTTCATATTCAATCTGTGTGAACGGAAGTACAACATGTATTTGGAATTATATTTTCTACTGGCAAAGAACTTAAAAAGGATACACTGGTAACCTATACAAAATCTGGACCACCACAGGGATCCAGCTCCTGCATTCTAAGTCACTGTGCTCTAGGGCAAAGGGTTATAGTCTGATATGCACATAGTGAAAGGTAAGCATGAATAGAAGCTGCTATATATAAATATAGATTCAAGAGGCTTTGAAGAGCTTAAAAGCCATAGCCTTTCCATAAGCCTTAAGAGATGTTTCAGCAAAATAAGAATCACAGAGCCCTGGCTGGTACTTTGAAAGCCCTGAAATGAGCAGCTATGTCATTTTCCCTTGAGACCAAGACAATTCTTCCCTCCACTAACGTATAAAATGTAACTATATCTGTATTCAAATTTCTGTTACTAAGACTTAAAAACCATAACAGTTTTAACCAGAGTACATCAAGGCATTCTAGTGACACTTGGAAGGAAAAAGAGTTTAGTATACCTCTTCCTTAATTTTCCTTAAATTTTTCTTAAACAGTTCTCTCCACCTAAGAATGTTTGAACTGTTTCTTCATGCAACAAAACCCATGGACCTTAGTTAGTAAAGTGTTTATGCTAACTTCAACAATGCCACACACACCCCCCAAACTACTGACATTTTTCTATGATGCCCACCCTCTGGGATCACATCACTTATATACAACACACAGTTAAAACACTGGTCTGTTTCAGCAGGATTTATTCATAACTGTTCATGCGCGTCAATGAATTTTCCCCCTCCTGCATCTTTAGTTTACCTAGGTACCCCAAATCATACAACTGGTTTTGTACTTTTACAATTGGCCCTCCTCTTCTCTATAAAGTTCTGTATCACTGTTTCTTCTCCCTCACCCCTCAATTCTTAACCTGAGAGCACAGCTCTAGAGTTTTCAAAAAAGATCAGAGAACAAAACCAGGTTTACAAGTAACACTTCTGATACACAGGTGTAACACATCAACAGTAACTCTTATAACACAATTATCTGCTTGTATGCAGTCTTAGATGTAAGTATGCAAGCCAGTGATTCCTGACTCTAAAGATAATATGGAGGCAACATTTGAACATTCATACAATTTTTTTCAAAATTCAAGACTAACTAGGGATAAAAACATAGTGCAGTGAAAAACAGCCCATAATTGCTTACTGCTTTAAGAGTAGAAAAACTTATTCACAGTGAAATTTTAAAGTAATGATCATTGGACCTGGATTATGGTCAAAATACTTACAACTATGACAAAAATAATAACTTAGTAGCTAATTAAAAACTACAGGTTTCAGCACTCTTAATGTTCGCTTTGCTTCCCATCAAAAAGCTCAATCTAGAAAACACTGTGACTGAGCTCTTAGGGCATACTTAGCACGCATAATCCTTCAGCACAAACAAGGATTTTCTACAGATCACCTTTTTAATCACTGTTTCCATCCAATCTTGCTTAGCTTGAGAGAGACAAGTCCAGCACAGTATGGTGTGCTGTGTTACGTCCATCTCATTATCTAACTTTTAGCCTGTTATAGCTTTCAGTGACATGTAATTTTCAGCAGCTGCAGAAAGCAGCAAAACCCCACTTTCTAAACCAGAAAAGCAAAGTAATCATGAAGTTTGAGGATGAGCTGGGACTCAAAGTGTGTTCCAAATCACTATGCACTCAGAAATGCTGTGCCCCTGACGCGTGCGAAAGATTCCACCTCAGTCCTGTGCCAATAAACAGAATACAGCTTTGTATGGGCATATGTTAGAAAGTAGGAGGCTGCTGTCCTTCCTATACCTTTTTCTTTTTCTACCCTCCTAGTTCTCTTCTCACTGAGCCTCTCCACTACTATACCATGAAGACAATATTTCCAGGCAAAGAAATATACATTCAAAATAAAATCTAATTATTAAAAAGACTATTTTTCCTCACAATAATAGCTATGAAGTTACCTATTAGAAGGAGCTCAGTTTCAGTGTCTACATGAGATTATTTCCTGCTACCATGAGTAGTAAATGACATTGTACTTTCACTGTACACAGCAAAAAGCAAGTAATTGTTAGACAAAAACAATCTCAATGTTTATCACAGCCACTTATCTTGAAATACATACAGACAAGCATAAAAGTTAAGGGGAAGAACTTTCAATGGCATTAATGAATTGTAGGCAACAAACATACAAACTTGTGTAGAGTATGGCTACCTGTATAACAAAAAGCATGTTAATTTTTTTATGTTACCATAAATTCATATCATACAGCACACCAGCCAGGCACTATCAGGGACTACACCTCCATGAAGCTTAGTCCAGTGTTAGCAACAAGGTAGTTAAGATAGATGCCTTTGTGAGAACAAGCCAAAAGCAATATCTGATTTGCCTTCTAGTCAGTACTTTTTTGCCCCTGCTAAAAGCATCACTAAGAGGGGTGAGGGGACTCACCACACCGTCACTTTGTGGCTTAGCTTGTTTGGTGGGATCCAAAGCAAAGAGAGTATACTCAGAGAGAAAAGCAGGTTCTGCTATCATCCCGGCTAGCAGCTGTCAGTCAATGCAAAAAGTAGGAAAACGAAATAAATCAAGTAATAAGGTAAAGAATGTTTCATGATTTTACCAATTTTTTTTTCCACACTATTAAAGGTATCATAAAACAATACAGCAGTTTATGAGAACATATACTGGTAAAAGCAGGATATAACCAGAAAATATGTGTTACATCATTTCAGAACAGCCAAAACACAGTTTTGATCACTTAGAAGTAAAAAAAAATATTACAGTTTAGCCAAAGATAAAGGTAATGTTTCAAGCACTGATCTTGCAATTTGTTTTAAACTTCCATGGAGGACTTATCTGCAGTTACCACTGACCCTTCTAGCTCTCAGTTATGCATGTAAACTCATTATTCCAAAAACTCTATCAGTATTTCAGTTACAAACAATAGGAATTGCATACTTTTGACTATTTATGTTCCAGTGCCCCCATACACTAGAATTCTAACTATATTAAAAAAAATCCTTGCCAATTTTTTCCAACTACTAGTGCATGACTATTTTGTAACCACTACAAGCTGGATGAACCATTCTATCAAGGCAGTATCGAAGAGGAGATGTAAATTGCTAGGGACTCAAACCATGAAGACAAAGAGACTCTGGATTTCAAATTCAAACTGGATATATACATGTGAAGTAGTGCAAACTAATGTTGTTAGGATGCTCTAACAGACTTTTAAAAAAAATATTCCTTTCAAAATTTTAGTTACACACAGAAGTTCAAGGTTCAACTTATAGCCTGAGATTTCTGAAATATGCTGTCTGCTGACTGAACCAACACATGAAATGGTTTCTCTTTTTCATTATTTCAGAACAATTTTGTTTTATTTCTAGTTATTAAATAGTATTTTTAGGAATCAAATCTACCTCAATGTAGATTAGGATTTGATTGATTTATTTATTTTTACCTGCTACATTCACTCCACTGCTCTGGTAGATAAATTAGATAAAATCGAATTGACAGAGAAAAAATATTTGTATATGTCAGATCTGGAATGCTACATGATTTGCAATTTGTGTCCACCAAACTGTTCCAGAAAATGTATTAAGTACATAATATTCAGTGACAACCATACACAATACCCTCTAAATATCATTACTGAGTCAAACGTCTTTTCTCCAATGTATTTCTACATTAAAAAACCCAAATAATGACTGAAAAATCTAAGTAACTGAGACCTAAATTAACAAACCTGTGAAAACAGAGCAAAATAAAACCCCTGAATAATATGCCTTTGTCATGATTTTGGCTGGGGTAGAGTTGTCTTCCTAGCATCCAGTACACGGCTACATTTTGGATTTGTGCTGGAAACAGCACTGATAACAGTTTTAGTTTCTGCTAAGCAATGCTTACACAGAGTCAACATCATCTCTGCTTCTCACCCGACCCCACACCAGCAAGGGGACTGGGGGTGCACAAGAAGCTGAGGGGATACAGCTGAAACAGCTGACCCCAACTGACCAAAGGAATATTTCATACCACCTGCATTAAAAAGAATTCCTATTTAAACTCTTAAATTAAAAGTTTGTACTCCTGACCAGTAATTTTTTAAAAAAACAAAACCAAAAGCAAAACAAAACTTTGGACTGTCAGTATGTTCAGCATCCATCAGCCTAAAGTCCACAATGACATCAGCCCAGTCAAATTATAACAGGAGGCTTAGACCACAAGAGTCTAAGTACCACAAAACAGTAATTACAAAACCCAAAAGTTATACGTAAGATTGCGAAGAGCTTTTAGCAATGGCAAGAGTTTATTCTAAAAATTCATTCAAACTACCTGGTAGAAGAGTGATACAAAGTGTATGTAACTCCTTTTTATCAAGATCAGAAGAACCAAGCTAAGCACAGCCTAAAATATGCCAATCCACATTACTAACCATTATCGTTTTCAGAAAAATAAAGAAAAAGCTTACGAATATAAAATGATGCAGTACTGTTTGAGTTTGCAGACTTATAATTTCAGGGTCTCCGTCATAACTACCAGCTTACACAAACAACAGAATGCAATGAAAAGTACTGGCAAGTTTCATGAACGTTAGTCAGAACCTTGATGCAAGAATGTCACAAACTCATCTCAGCGTCACCCTACTCCTGATTAAATAAAGGCAAGCACTAAAAGGAGGAGCCAACTATACAAATAGAGAAGGGCAGAAGACAATACTACTGAAGCAGGACAGTAGTCACTGTATCAAAACAAAATCACAAAATTTTTCATCCCCAGTAGCCGAGACAAGAGTTTCACAATTCGAATAGCTACCAATGACAGAATACACTCAGTCATGGTCCAAGAATGGTATTTCCTTATCGCATTTGGAACTTTCCTTAGTGAGTTGAGTTCATCCTCCCATTCCTGGATGCTGGGTGCTCAGCAATGAAAACACTTAAGTACTTGCTCACAGTACTTTTGTTACTCCAGCAGATCATTACCTGCTACCTTTTTACAGCTAAATTATAGGCAGGACTGTCTTAAGAGTCCTGTAATTGCAATACCTAATGCTTTCCAACACACGTAGCAGAATCCTGTGAGAAACTGTGTCAAAGGCTTTGCTGAAGTCCAGGAATATCACATCCACAGCCTTTCCCTCACCAAACAGCCGAGTCATTTTGTCATAGAAGGCAATCAGGTTAGTTTGGCAAGACCTGCCTTGGGTAAACCCATGTTGACTGGGCCTGATCACCCGGTTCTCTTGCATGTGCTTCATGATAGCACTCAAGATCACCTGTTCCATGGCTTTTCCTGGCACTGAGGTCAGGTTGACAGGCCTGTAGTTCCCTAGATCCTCCCTGTGACCCTTCTTATAGATGGGCACTACATCAGCCAGCCTCCAGTCCAGAGGAACTTCCCCAGTCTTCCAGGACTGTTGGAAGATGATGGAAAGGGGTTTGGCCAGCACATCCACCAGCTCCCTCAATACCCTTGGGTGAATCCCGTCTGGCCCCATAGACTTGTGGGTGTCTAGTTGGGCAAGCAAGGCTCTGACCTCCTCCTCTTGGACCATGGGAGCCTCATTTTGCTCCTCTAGTTCCGGGGTTTGTACACAGGGGGAACAACTTTCCTCACAATTAAAGACTGAGGCAAAGAAGGCATTAAGCACCTCAGCCTCTTCCTCACCCCTGTCACTGTTGTTCCTTCTGCGTCCAACAGGGACTGTACGGTCTCCCTAGTCCTCCTTTTATTATTTATATATTTATTACACCAGACAATGCTGTTCCCTTAAGTATTACCAAAAAACAATATACAACACTACTTTCTAAGTAATTGTTGCATTTCCAAAATTCTTTTCAGTTTTTGTAGCCCTCAATTTTGGCCTAAGTAGCCTTACTTGTTCTTTATGGCCTTTCTGAGCTCCAGAACCACCTGGGTTCATGTTATTCTTGCTATTTGTCCTCCCTTTGAAAATTATCATGCTCAAATCTTCCTTTGCTGCAATTCTTATGAATGGGATGCAAAGTCCAAAGTACATGTGTTCCCTAGATCAAAGGGCTTCCTTAGCATGCTAGGAAACAAAACCCAGATTGAACAGGGATTAGAGTTTTACTCAAGTCTCATCGTTCTGGAGACAGGAGTACCTGAATCAATGCACGTTAGATACATATAATACATATTTGATAACCAAAGGCAGTCATTTTTACCTTTCATAAAAACAGGAAAGAATCAGTGGTTGCAAATTTCAGATCAACCTGTTATCAAGCAAATCTGAAAACTCATACATTGTTAGCAAAGTGCATCATGGTACAGGTGCATTTGTAGTACGTTAATGCTTAAAAGTTTCTATAACTGTAGGTGGACAGTTTTGCTCTGCTGTATATGAGCACAGTAATACCAAAGGAAAAAGATCAGATTATAAGCGTATCTAAGAGACAAGCTGGTATTTGCTCATCTAGTTCAAGAAGCTGGGGATGTCAGCTATTTAAGCTAAAGGTTTAGAGTTTTAACTCTAAACTACTTACTTGTTACTTGTTACTCTACACTTGTTACTTGTTACTAACAAGTAACTCAATTTCCCACAGTAAAATAAATCAATCAAATAAATACAGTTACTTGTCCAAGTTGAAGAATGCCAGAAAAAAGTTTTTAATAATTTACTGAACTACACAAATATTTATTATGGAAGGATTGTGCAATCTTGAACACAATGTTTTATGCTTCATCTCTACTGTGACCAGGTAATAGGAAAAAGTAAAGGAAGAGATGAAAGTTCAATGTTTCTTTCAGCAATTAAAAATTACATAATCTCAGAATGTAGAACTACACTTTCAGAAAGAGGTAGTACAGAAATTAAACACAACTTTTTACTGATTTATTTTTCTTTCTCAAGCAATCTAAACATTTTGGTGTATGCATCAGGAGTTGTAAAATACAGGCTTTAGATACAAACTAGGTTATACAGCCTCCAAAAAATAGTTTTAAATTTGCATGTCAAAGGAAAACAGTATAGATATATCTGAATCACTACCATCTCTGCATGGCAACCTCTACTTAGAAGTACTTCAAATAAAGTACACAAATACAGAAAGATGCAGCATTAACAAAGCTACTGAAAGAATATTATTAGAGCTTTATTTGCCCTGCTTTATAGGTAGTCCATGCTAGAAAAATATTTCACTTGAATTAAAAATACAGTCATGTAGTACTAAAGCGAGACTGAAAAGTACTTCAGCTGGTTTATCTTTAGCTCTAAGAAGAGCTATATATAATGTGCTCTGCCATCATTTCCATAACACTCATGAGGATGTGAGTGACATTTCAGGCAGGTCATGCACACCAAGCTGTCAGATGTTGATTATTAGTTGATGGCTCCAAACTAGCTTTGTTATCTTCTGCAGGTGGAACTGACTTGTAAATAAGTGTATGATAAAAAAGAAAGAAATGCTGAACTTGTCAGAACTATACCAAATATGATTGATGTATTTAATCTCAATTTCTGTCCAAGATCAATGTAGTAACAGTTTGTAAACCAAATGCTATTCTTCCCCAGTAAAGACTGGAAGCACTAAGAAAAAAGCTGTGTTATAATCATCCAGGGCTGATTCAAATGACACCAAGACCAACAAAGAAAACATCCAATGCAGTTGTCTGAAGAAGTTCTACAGAAGTATCAATATATGCTTTTACCTCAGAGTGTGGTCATATTTTGATACTTGCAATCAAAAAAACACCACCACAACAACAAAACCCACCCTAGTAAACTCTCCATACTGAAACACTTAATAATTTATCCTGGGTGACACTGCTTACTGACATTATGGAGCATCAGTTAAGAGAGAACATCTTTTCAGGGACAGAGGGAAGTCATGATATGCATGTACATAAAAGCATTATATAAAAACATATACATAAAAAAAAAAACTTCTTCAAAAGCTCTATACTGCATTTCCAAAATACAAAACAAAATCATGAGGTATTCCTCCTTTCATTCCTATTACAGGTTGGCAGTTTGCTGCTGCAGTGATAATCACTGGTAGTGTTCAGAATGGAATCTAAGCCAAATTTCAAGTATAGCCAATCATCTCCTGAAGAAAACATAATGCTAAAAATGATGATGGATTGTCCCACTGCAAGAAAACACATCTTTCTTTCAGCAAAACCCAGCAAATGATTTTTTCCAGCTAGGAACTCAACATTTCCTCTGATAAAGCCCACAGAATCACAGTTCTCAGCTGTACTCCAACAGTCTATTTTCATGTTCAAGTCAGGGCTTCTTTGTTCATTTTTTAATCAAGCCACTTAAAAAGAAAAAAATAGTATTCTACATGAACAAAGATAAGTGTGGGTTATCTCCTCTGGTTGCTCTATGATGTCATGGTTACCATTCTGACAGTGATTTTAATGATATTTTACAATAGCTTCGACTCAGTTGGGTTTGCTGTTTGAGTTTTTTTAACTGTTTTTCTTTAGTTTGGTTTTATGCATTTGGGTTTTTTTAAAATTTGATAATTATTCCTGGCATGGTTCAAAACATTCACAAGGTCTCAGTTTAAGCTTTTCAGCTCATCCACCTCAAGTTACCCATCCAGTTAACTGGATTCCCCCAACTTTTCAACTAAAAGAGCCATGAAAACCAAGTGAAGTCTCTCTGAATGTAATTTTGGTCCCACTACCTTACTGCATTCAGTTCAGGGGTAAGATTTTTAAGACATGAAGAAGAACTTAAAAGGTTTCCTAGTCCAAGGATTAACCACTACATCTTAAAGGTCTCATTTACTAATATTAAGCACTTCAGTACTTAACCTAAAAATTAGACTATTCATATTTAGATGCACGGAAGACGGTGAGATTAATGGAAAAAAAAAGAGTTAATCAAGGACACAAAGTTAGGTTTTCAACTATTTTTAAAAACAAGGTAAAGCTGAAAAACACAGAAAAACCATTCTCAACTGACCTCTTCATTTGCTGAAGTGTCTTCATCACTCCGGTCTAAAAGTGAATACTGCGCACGTCTCTCATCAGCTGGTGTAGAGGATTTGGAATTAATCTACATAGAAAGCAAATCTATCAATAATTGTATACATAAAGGCCAGAATTAATTATTTCAAATAATAATTTACTTGGTGAATTACTAACTAGAACATCTCAGTAAAGGCTGGTCTATATATTCCTTTTAGAAAGAAAACAAACAGTTCTACAAACTGTGACAAGTTCTACCTTACTATAAATTCTCCAGATCAGAAAGTGTCAGGAGTCATACAAAAGAGCATGCAACAAAGTCAGTTAATTATTTCTGTCCGTTGTACTCCTAAAACGGATCTGAAACTCAAGCCTCCTAATACTTTAGTAATATACCATTGATGCTGAAGATTGAGAAGTTTTGCAAACAATTATCCACAAAAATTTCACAGCTTCTAGTTGACTAAGGTTGCAACAAGTCAAGCCAACCGAAATGTAGTTTGCCAGCCTCATACTTAAATATAAAATTTCAGTATAAATGTAATGAACATTAAAATATCCATAAGCTTTTGTGTACAAAGAAACTACTAAGCAAGATCTCATTATATATATATTCCACAGTACAACCAGCACCAAGTGCCACAACAGATTCAGATGTTTTAAAACATGAATGACAGAGCACCAGACTACTGAAAAGGTATTGCCAGTATCGACAGTCTTTTAGAGAATCACACTCACTTTATAGACTCAATGGGTAAATTCCATAATATTTGGATACTAATAAATTGAGTCAAATACCACACAAAACACAAGATTGTTCCAAAATCTGCAACAGTTACTGGTCTAGCCAAGTGGACCCAATGTTCCCACCTGGAAATATAACTCAAAAATCAAACACACCTCATCTAGTATGTAACTGGCATTCACCATGAAAGCTCTATGGCATGCTGAAAATTTTCACACCAAAAGCATACGTAGGGTTTGAAAAACAACAGCCTGTTCATGACAATATCCTGCTCTCCTTCCTATCTTCCTAATCCATAACCTGTCACTGTTAATCCATAACCAATCACTGTTCTCACACTCGTGGCCCTCCAACACGGAGGACCAGGCAGCCTGAGGTCTATCAGTTCTACTATAGACTGAGGCAAAACCCATACTCAAAATCTGTGCTTTTCTTCATTTTCTTCTATTCGTTAGGTCCTCAACAAGTATCCATCCAAGAGGCACCTGGAACTGCAATAGCGTTTTGGTTTTTTTATCTCCATATCAGCACTTAGAAACTAACGTGTTCTTCAGTCTTTAAGAGGCAGAGCACAGGCTTTCAGAATCAGACAGATAGCATCAGTTAACTAACCACTCACATAAAAGAGAAAGTATTGGCCTTACTGTTACAGCCAGGAAGCATTAGCTCCAGTTTTAATCAGTCTTAGGTCAGTAAATTTAGTCTCAGAGACTACAAACCAAAGAAAAAAATTACAAGTTCTGGGTCTCAAAGCAGAAGTCATGAATAAAGCAGAGGGGTATGGTGCATGAAGTCTACCTACAGCAGGGAAGAGGAAAAAAAATAGCAAAAAAGAATGCAAACAAAAGCCTCGTAAAACTAAGAAATGATAAATGTTTGGAAAATATGGTTTGAAAATGTCACTGATCATCTATGTCATGACAGAGTACCTGGTAAACAGAATGCAGCTGAAGTATAAAATTACTAAAAACATGGCAAGAAAAGTATATTCCATACTCTGCAAAACTCCAGTACATATCATAGGCCTTAAAACTTTCCTGTTCCTTCCTCATTTATAGAATCTGTTTTCAAATGAGATGTGGGGTGAGCAGACTAGCCTATTCTACTTTTAAGATGAAATTTAACTCCAATTTCCCCTCCAGTGTAACTTGAGAGCAACTCAGGAGTAAGCAGTACTGGAAGACAACTATTATACAAGAAAATAAAAATCTTCTCTCATTTTCTACGTTTGCCCAAAATGATTTGCAAGGCTAATTTTCAGCAAGTAGCAACCCATTAACACATGCACTGAATACTCTTAACTAAGTGGGATACAACATTGTGTGCAAGGTATCATTAGTTGCTGCTTAGTGAAAACAGCAAGCTTCGCAGGTCTACCTCTTTACACCATACTTTAAGTTCACAATATACACCAATTCAGAATAGCACTCTAAACTGCCACTTCACCAGCGAGACAAGATCCAGAGTTAATAATGATGAAAGGGATTAAAATAAAACTCAGCAAACTACACAGAGCTTTCTTCACAGTGGATCCATTTCCAAAAATACTGCCCTTATTTGACAAACGAGTGATTTAAAAAATACTGCATGGCTGAACATCAGCAGTTTTAAACCCCTGGTCTACTACTGAGACTATGCAGTGTCAGATTTCCCAGTGGTTCAAATGACATTCAGATCATGTTGAGGCAACTGATCGCTTATTTGTAAAATTAACCAAATTATCTGCTTATCACTTAGTAGCCACAAGATACAGAATTTATACCTGGTTTTACTATTTTAGATTCTAAGATGCAGAAAATGCTTAACCCAGCATAAAGGCTGAAGAGACTTGGCCAGACATTATCATTTTCAGCACTGAGTTTGCCAATACAAAGCTAATGCCTCAAAGATTTCGGAATCAAATTTCAACTGGAAGAAGGAGTTTTTTCTACTTCGACACACACATGAAAACATTACAACAGCCAAACACTGGAATAATGTCCCCAGGTATGTAGTATGATCTTCTACGCCAGACAGTTTTAAGGCTCAGCTTGATAAGGTTTTGGGCTATCTAATTTAAATTACAGATCCCCTAACAAAGTTTGGTCCAGATGACCTATGAGGTCCCCTTCCAACTTGGCGTTCTATGAGTCTATGATTTCTCTCTTGGACACTAAGGATACTCTACACCCATGTCATACTTAATGCATGTTATTATCATTTAAATAAGGTAGTTTCTTGAATAGTTTCATGAAACTACACAAAAAAAAGGCTGATAAAATTATGACAAAAAAAAATTCCAGTGTCGCCTGAGCCGTATCGTATATTCCCAGGTATTCCAGTTACAAAAAGCAAGAAAAAGGCTAAAGCCGTCTAGATGACAGAGACATAAATGACTTATAAGAACCGATGCAGAAGCCTGATCCACTGGAAGGTGCCCCTGCCCAGGGTAAGGGGTGTGGAACCGGACTGCGTTTTAAGGTCCCTTCGAAACCCAAACCACTCTATGGAGAATTGGAAAAGCGAAGGATGCGGCGGGGGCAGAGCAGCGCCCCGATCCGCGCTGGGCCGGGGAGAGATGGCTTTAGAGCCACCGCCTCTGGAGAGCGGCCAGAGGGCAGAGCACGCTGGGAATCCCCGGGACAGGGTTCCAGAACGGCTCCGTAGCAGCAAAGCCGCGCAGTTCTAGTGATGCCGCCAGGGGCCTCTGGGGCTGGACGGTCAACCCGCGCCCCAATTCGGGCTGAAAAGTCAGCCCGCGCTGACTTATAAGAACCGATGCAGAGGGCTGTTCGGCCAACCCGTGCCCCTCACCCAACGCCCACGGCACCTGCGGGACCGCCCGCGCCCCTGCCCCGCGCGGCGACGCCTGCTCCTCAGTGATCTTCTGCTTCAGTTTCTTAAACATGGTGCCAGGAGAAACTTGGGAGCGGGACGGGGGTCCCGGGCCGGCGGGGAGAAGAAGGCTCCGCTTCCCGCCGGCCCCGCGGTTGCCCGCGGCCGCGGAGCAGGTGAGCGAGCAGCGAGCGCTGCGCCTGCGCGGCCACGTGGAGCCGAGTGGTCGGGGCGCTACGGCACGCGGCGAGGCACAAGCTTCTGGCCGCCGTGCGCGGTGCCGCCTTCTGTCGTCGTTCTTCTGTCCCTGCGTCCTTCCTGGGCTGTTCGGCCAACCCGTTCCGGCCCTTCTTCCATTCCTCCCTCCCTTCACCCCATCCCTCCATTCTTCCGTCCCTGCATCTTTCCTCCTTCCACTCCTCCCTTCCTCCGTCCCTCATTCCCTTCCTCCATCCTCCTCCATCTTCCCCTTCCTCCCTCCCCCCCCCTTCCTCCATCCCTCAGTCCCTTCTTCCTATTCTAGCCGCTCGTATCCCGTAAGGGTGTTGGAACCTCCTGAAACGCACATCCAGGCCACTCGTATCCCATAAGGGCTTCAGAACCTCCGGTATTCAAATTCTGGCCGCTCATGTCCAGTAAGGGCTTTGGAACCCCTGGTACTCGCATCCTGGCAAACCCTTTTTGTTCTGGACACTTTATTGTATGGCTGTGTTTCAAGCTCATGTATAGAAAACAGAACATAAAACTCTTCAAAATGCTTATCTGACTATTAAGGGTTCTGGGTTTGGACTAGTTTTTTTTTGAGGGTGTTCCAAATCAACAGTTGTTCTCACTAGAAATCAGTAGAGCATGCGAGCCACTGCTGCCTTCCGAGGTATGCATGGAAGTCTTAACGGAAACACAAGAATAAAGGATCACTACCCGTCTCAGTTTATCCACACCTAAGCACAATGCTGAAAAGAAGCCTGAATGCAAGTACCAGAGGTTCCAAAGCCCTTAAGGGACATGAGTTGCACTCTGTTGCACCAGCTGAAGACTTGGGCACCCTGTTATGGCAGAGTTATCTCGAGGTAATGACAAGGTTCCCAAATCCAGGGCTTGGGAAAGCTGCTAACTGAAGAATAAAAATGCTTGAAACAGTTTGAAACATCTATCCGCTTATAAGGAAGTCAGACTTTACAGCCCCTATGGGATGAGATTTGTGGGTGTGCGTGTGTGCATTCAGTTGGCATAGATTCAGAGAGCTGTCGGCAGGAGCTGGCATTCGCTCTCTGACAATGGGTCTATTTTGAAACTCGCTGTGCTAGCAGTGACGCTGTATGAAGGCTGGAAATATGTGATGGTACTGCAAGAGAAGCTGAACCATGTGGCCTTCTGTACAGCACTGCACTAAGGAGGCTGTATGCAGTTATCACAAACGTCCCAAAATACCTTGACTGAAACACAGGGAAAAAAGTGGATAGGAAACTGATTGCTTGCTGTGCACTGACTGAAAAAAAACAACCAAAGTACATAATCAGCAGCAAACAAACTGCTGTAAGTTTTTCCTTAATATTTTTCTGTTAAAAATAGATTTCAGCATTCCATTTAGCTGTAGATAAACTGAGACGGGTACTGATCCTTTATTCTTGTGTTCCCATTAAGACTATTATGCATGCCTCAAAGGACAGCAGTGACTTGCACACTCTACTGATTTCTAGTGAGAACAACTGTTGATTTGGAACACCTTCAACTAAGCTAGGCCAAACCTAGAACCCATAACAGTCATGTAAGTATTTTGAAGAGTTTTATGTTCTCTTTTCTGTATGTGACCTTAAAATGCAGGTGTAGGACTAAAGGGAAAACCACCTGAGGAAATGAGATAAAATGGGCAATTAAGTTTACTATAGCCATAAAAAGCAAACATTCTCTACTTCAGTCAGGTAGCCTCTGTTCCATCTGAATATGACATGCAGCAGCATGGCTGTACAATTGTAGCAAGTGAGAGGCACTGCCTGATGAATGCTCTGGGAAACCTTCTAACCACCTTCAGTCTCCTAATAAATCTAGGATTCTCCCACACCTGTGTGCTCAATTACAAATGCTAGCTCATATTCTGTTCTTCCCTTTAGCACCTACAGATTGCACTCTAGTGTTAAACCTTAGTCACTGAACGTACTATGGGAGTTTGATGGATAGATGCATAATTGAAAGGACACTAGTTACTACAGCTATCAAATAGAAAAGTGGAGATTTGTCAACTCTTTCTTAAAATGTATCCAACACAAAAGAGCTCTATATCATTTCCTTGGAAAATTTAAAGCTTGAGATAGTATGTTCTGACTGTTTCTCATAGTGCAGATGTTTTCAAAGAACTAAAAGCTATGTGGAAAAGACTAGAAACTATGATAAGAAATAAGTTATTTTTTTCCTACACAAAGTCTTAACTGCTACAGAAAATGGTAAGGAGATTAATTAATTTGAATTCTGTTAATGGGTTAATCTAACCCAATATAGTGATTATATAGTAGTTAGATATTTTCCAGGGGATTTTTTTTACTACAGCAAGGTCTTCTGTTGTTCAAATTCCTGTGTCCATAATCACCTCCTTTTCTCCACAGCAGGTGCCTAACCTGGGCTTTAGGAAGTAATATTTGCATGTATCACTTAGTCATAAATAGATTAGTAGCATTTCAAAACTCAAGGATAATGTCTATTTCTGTGCTTTTGAGTTGGTACAGACCAGTAATATTTTGTGATACATGGCTGTGTGTCTAGTATGGACCAGATAATACAAACTACAGTAAGCAGTAGTATATAAAATCTGAAGATACATATAAAATAGCTCCTCAAAACACTACCATTAGCCTTCTAAGAGGGCTTTAAATGTTTTATCACCTGGGCAAGTTTGATTAAAACATTTTGTAATAGACAAAGCATTTACTCTACAACCCACAGAAGTCCTGGGGGAAATGTCTAAAACCATATTCTTACACACATACGGTGTCAAAATTCCTTATTTAACAGAATAGAACCTTATATAGTACCCTAAGAGGGTCAATCTTATTTTAGATTTCTTTGTGAAGTTAAAAGTAGTTGAAAGTTAAGATTTGTCCCTCCTTTTTTATCTTTCTTAAGTACACCACTTAACATGGGCTAAGCAAGAGAAATGTGACATTATTGTATGGTCTAGAAAAGATAAATGTATATCTGTAAACACCACTGGTTATGGTAGATAATTAAGAGTAAAGGTCTGTTCCAAATTAAATGTACAGTGGTTATTAATGAATTTCTGTGGGAAAGGGAATAGAGCATAAATGTATAAAGACTGTTTTCATAGCAGTCTAGACTTCTCTAATTGTGAGTGATGGGGGCCCACACATCCCTGCAGTCCCATTCCTTACTTTGTCCTAACTCCACTGCTTGTCAGACCTTTCCCTTGGTCACTTCTGAGTGTTGAGTCTGCAGAAAACTAACCTGACAAAACAGCAAATAATTTTCTGCTGGCTCAGTGTACTGAGTCCCCTGAGTACAGGAGCTGCTGCAATAGAGACAGAGGCAGGCAGGAGCTGGACAGCTGTATGTGCCATACTTATTTCAGAATGTTCAGGAACACACAGTCTTTGTTGAGTAATTTGCTTAGCTTTAAACTTAAGTAACACCACTAGCTTCTACTTCAAATTCAGCTAACAAGCAACTTGCTGAAAGAATTGATACTATCTCAGCCAGTAACTATCTTAGTTGCTAATGATGGTTAAAGCATTCATGCATATGGTCTCCGGTCTCATCTGACTTCTAAAATGCTGTTTTTAAGTTACTGCAGCTTTCTGGAAGTCACAAAACAGCCATAAGCATGAATTATGAATATAGCTTTCAATACTCATTTCTACTAGTACAACTCCAATTACTTTGTGAAAAAAATGCATGAATTTGCTAGCAGGTAGTTCTTTCAATCCAGTCATCCATCACAAACTTGAAAAGAAATAAAAGAAAGGAAAATGAAAGCAAGATAGCACATATAGCATATATGATATCTTTTTAATGTTGGTTAAATTTTGTTTGGAAAAGACTTTTTGCCATGTTCAAATTTTTCCTTACATCATCATGCTAAAATAATGTCTAATACAAAATATCCCTATTATTCCTACTGGATAATATTTGACATTGAGGGAGTTACTTTAAAAATGAATGAACATGAACTAGTAAGAGAGTAAGCAAACTTAGGCAACAGGGAGCACTAATCATGTAATGGGAGTTACTGCCCAGAGCTTACATACATTTGACTGTTATTTACAGTTTGTGAAAGTTTATGGTACTCGGCACTGGTGAGACTGCTCCTCAAATACTGTGTTCAGTTCTGGGCCCCTCACCACAAGGAGGATGTTGAGGCTCTGGAGCGAGTCCAGAGAAGAGCAACAAAGCTGGTGAAGGGGCTGGAGAACAGACCTTAAGTGGAACAGCTGAGAGAGCTGGGGTTGTTTAGCCTGGAGGAGGCTGAGGGGAGGCCTTACTGCTCTCTACAACTACCTAAAAGGAGGTTGTAATGAGGAGGGAGTTCGCCTCTTCTCCCAAGTGACAGGGGACAGGACAAGAGGGAATGGCCTCAGGCTCCACCAGGGGAGGCTCAGGCTGAACATTAGGAAAAAAATTTTCACAGAAAGAGTCATTGGGCACTGGAACAGGCTGCCCAGGGAGGTGGTTGATTCACCTTCCCTGGAGGTGTTTAAGGGACAGGTGGATAAGGTGCTAAGGGGCATGGTTTAGTGTTTGATGGGAATGGTTGGACTCAATGATCCAATGGGTTTCTTCCAGCCTGATGATTCTATGATTCTAAATGTGGCATTTGGCAATAATTGCAGTTTTTACTCCTACTCATAAAATTCAAAATATTAATATTGATCTTAAAGCAGTCAGAGAGTGTACCATACATAGATGCACAAGTAATCAGTTTCAGTTAGGAAGTATTATGATCTTTACTTCAGCACAAAGGTTACAAAGGACAGCTTGTTATCTAATAGTGCAGTGAAAACTGACAAGTCATTGTACATGCAGCCTACAGCATAATTAGAAAGAGCTGTGCGAAGTACATGCTTTATAGTGCTGTCATTAGAACCCTAGAAGCTTTACTATTAATAAAATGTTTAATCAGACGAAATCTCTAGCCTCATTTGATTGCCATTTCTGCTTTTGCATCTAAATGTTGTGATTTACAACCACCACCAGATGACACTGTTCTAGAAGACTATAACTAAGTCTCTACAGAATCGTCAGTATTATAAATGTAAAACCATACCTACAGTGGAATTAACAAAACCAAAAGTTTCTACATCAGCTGTGTAATCCTTCCATGTACAAAGTATGGGCTCCTCTAAGTAACTTGCTGGACATACAATATTAAATTTCTTTACCATGTGGCTGACTTTACAGTTGCTTGGCAAACAGCCTACTTGCTGTTTTATATGTATGTATGTATGTATGTATTGTTATACTCACCTGTGGTGCCCAGATATTGGTCTGATATCAGCAAGGCAAAACTGAGCAGAAATGTTCATTAATAGCCATTTGAATGAAGATAGTAGTGACTTGAGGGAAAAGTCAGATCTGTGAGCATTTTCAAAATGCACAAAGCTGCAAAAAGAGCAAGGACATTAAGAAAGATAGCTGAGAAAGATAGCTGAAAGGCAGCCTAAAGGCTGCAGATGCTCAAACTGCCAAGACAAGAGGAATTAACTCACTTCAGAGTGAATAAAAGCTGGCAGTGTCACTGCTCTGCACCTTGGGAAGGAAGAGAACCTCTTTGCTCTAGTGGGAAAGTTGTTCAGAGATCACATTTCATACCACACACCTCTCTTTCCAAGAGTACAAAATGCAAGCTCAGGCATTTAAGATGACCAAGAACCACTGCAGTAAACTGTTAGAATTGCAGGAGGAGAAAAATTTCTTGGATTTATTAAGCTGAAAGACCATCTTTTTTGAGAATGGAAATATAAAACATGGAGAGATTTAAAAGCAAGTGACAGGATTTGATCCTGCAAGAGTCTTACATTCCTAAAACAGAAATCTCTATTTTATCACTACCTTGTTAAATGACATTTTGATTCTGCTATCTCTGCTATCAAAACCTTTATCCTAACTTCCATTTCACTTTAATTGTGCTTTAAAAGCTCTGGGGGGCACAAAAAGGGAGACAATGATGCCATAAACCAGCAGATCCTTTATATCAACAGTGATGCTAGTCATGACTTCGATTTTTTAATTACTCACACCTTGGTACTTTCATTCTTACTTCTCTAATTACAGTATGAACACACTCCCATCCTCAAAAATCTGTATAGGAAGGAACAGTGTATCTAAAGAGAGACAATAACTTGCTTTTGAAGGCAGACCTTCTTTGTGGCAGGCGAGTGGTTTGGTTTTGAGGAGACCTGGGTTCCCTTCCTAGATCTCCCAGTGCCCTGGTCACCTGTCCTGGGTAAGCTATTTTGTATCTTGGTGCTTCCATTAATATTTTAATCAAGAACAGTTATGCTACCCAATTTCCTGCAAATTTATGGTTAGTTTTCCTCTTTGCATGCCCAGCTGCTGATAGAAAGGTCAAACCTAAGTCTGCTTATTTAGATGGTTTTTAAGAATACTAAGATACACATTCATAAGATACAATTATCTCCCTGCCAGGATTTTTCTGATTCTATGATAATATTTTTCCCTTAAGTACTGCCATTAAGAGACTGCAAATTATTTTGCTTAATCATTTCTATTCAGCAGGGCTAAGAATATATGCAAAGCTCTTGAGATACTGAGGTTATTCAGATGGGAAGAGCTAAAAAACTTAATATAATTTGTGTGGTCCCTTTAGCTAAAATCACGTCACTGGAGATGCTACCTCCAGCAGAATTCACTGCTGTGGAAAATCACTGAGTCATAGCATGACAGATTACTAAAGAAGTGGACTGAATGATATTTGCAGCTATCAAGGTAAGTAACTATCTCACGGAGAATCAGTAAGTATTTTTCCTGAACACAATACTGTGTAATTTGATAGGTCATTAAGGAGAACATTCACTTTCCTTCTGTGACATCAAATTTATGAAACGGTTGGATGCAGAATACAGAAACCAGTGATTAGGAATACTTATGCTACTTCCCTACTTCACAGTATCTAGAATCTATGAAACAGAATATACATTTTTGTTCAGTGATTACACAAAGCCATTACAGATAAAAGCACAAAGACAACAGTTTTATATAGCTAGATCTATCAACTAGCACTTGAATTTAGGACATGGGAAGGTTATGAATGTAACAGATCTCTAAGAACACTCAACCAATTTCAGATTAGGAATTTGTCAGCATTCAGGATAGTATCCCAGTACTGCTATATTCTTGAGCTTTGTCACACTCCAGATTCCCAGCCACTCTTACTTTTCAGGTGTTTTGGAGGGAAATGTTTCTCACCCTCCTCAACCTATTTTTCTAGCTCCCAGGATCTACAACAAGCTCTGCCACCCACTGAGTAGGGTGGAATATTTGTTTGAAGAGACCAAGGTCTGAAGGCCCAAAATTTCTTTTATGTCTGACCTACTTCTCAATGACAGGCCCTTAGGGCACTTCCACATAAAGCAGAGTAGTTTACCTTTCAGCTGAAACCAGTGACTACTTCATCACCTCTGCTGAATTACTACAGGAGCAGAGTTATTATTCAGTATTAATTTGCATACATCATAGATGGCTTTTTTAAAGTGCTTTAGAAACAAATGTGTGGTAGGTCTGATGGTATGCGCATAACGTGTGAGAAAAATGAGTCGGGAAAACTCAAGATGCTGAACAACAGCGTAGTGGTGAGTATGGGATTGAAACATGGACCATTTGATACTGCTTCCAGATTTATATTTCAAAATATTTTTAATCCTGTGGTGAAGACATCCTTATTTAACTGCCTACACACATAATGAAAAGATATGCTCCCCTTGTTGTATTCTTATACTATTTCATAATCTCTAGGAGCTCACCTGCATGTAGGGATGACATGCTGACATGCTTCGTTCTTATTATCTCCCTTGTCTGCCAAGAAATACTGCCAAGACAGAATCTTGAGATATGAAGAACTTCTTTGATTTGAGAAAACTATATTTAAAAGGGAGCAATTACCAAACTGCTCAGGATGATCCAACTATGTAATTTTGCACTATTTCAAATTAAATTCTAATTCTAATCATAAAATTGTTCCCTCTCAGACTTTGTTCACTTTATTTTGTCACTTGGACTTGTTACTCTTCTCTTACACACATATAGTATTTCCCTGCTTATTTCAAAAAAAAGACATTGGTTTTGGGTTAATGTATACCAGGTACATCTCACAGCATAGTTATGTGTAATTATTAATATAAAATATATGGTCTTGATGTACTTATATAAAATATTCCTTCTTGAATTTGTAATATCAAATATTACTTAATGAATTTTTAATATAAGTTATTCCTTATTGATGTGCATATCTATTTCAATGGATCACTTACTTTCTAAATGGCACAATACCAGTTTTCCAACTATGCAAAATAGACTTTGATGCCTGTAATTGAAGTATTGCAATGTTACATATACAGAGGAAAAAAATCCTTCAAAAAAACCCTATCACCACAAAACAGTGACAAGTCTTCACACAAACACTTTCTCTTGTAACTGCCTCCAATCACCTGGACATCCCTGAGGCTCTGAAAGGGGACAGGGTGTTAACCTAAGCGTTCCAATTATACAGTTCAATTCTTATTAAATGCAATATGAACTTAAACTATTACATCAAGAAATACTAAGCTGACCTCAACTTGTCTACCAGCCTCTGAAACTTCATTTGGAATAACATGTAGAAGATAAGACAAAAGAAACGCTGAGTTGATGAGGACTGCCTCAGCACTAAATTTACTCGGTGTCTTTGGGTAGGAGGTCATAATCTGAAATTTCAGTTCTAGAAAGTTACTAGGAATTTTACACATTTGTTTGGTAATACAAAATAAGGTAAACTAGCCTGACATAAAAAGAGCAAGAAAACCATGTCATGTATTACTCTTTCTACCTAAATTAAAGGATTTGGGGCCATTTGATTATTATTTCCAACACTGCCAGGTCCTTCTTATGAAACTAGGAGCCACACTGTGGGGTTCTTATTCTGATTTAGCAGCAATTTGCATGCAAAGACATTCAGAGTTATAAGTCACTCCTTATTAAAGAATTTTCAGTACAACTTTTACTCTGTGAGTCTTTTATAATGAACACATGTGATAATACATAGTCTCAGAAGCGGTACTCTGAATTTTTTTCAAGAAATTAAAGCCAGAGTTTGTGCTCAGGCAGGAGGGCCTGATGTGGATACTT
This sequence comes from Piaya cayana, assembly GCA_013389865.1. Lineage (NCBI taxonomy): Eukaryota > Metazoa > Chordata > Aves > Cuculiformes > Coccyzidae > Piaya > Piaya cayana. The sequence continues at coordinate 36,919 of WAAB01016234.1, read as the reverse complement.
GGGTCTGAGTCCACAGAACTCGTGGAAGCAGAGATGTAATTCTATCTCTTCCCTGTAATTACTATAACAAAGACATGTTATTTAGTCTTTGATTTCCAAGCATGAAGTGTCATGTATTGTTCTTCTAAAGTTCTTCTGTCTTATTCAGTTCATATCTGTGACTATCCAAAATAGCAAGAAATGTTATTTCTACATGATGACCTTTATTTAACTCATTCTTCAATATAAGCTACCACAATCCAAATCATCAAGACAATCTTGCAGTTAGGACACTGAGAGAAAAAAGATCTTTATGGGCAGAAAAAGAGTTGCAAACAGTTAACATTTCAGAATTATACTATAAATATATACACAGATACTTAAAAGGAAGGCATAACTTCCTTTTGGCTCTGTTCAGATACAGTACAAAAGATAACTCTTCCCTTGCTGTCATAATGCATTAACCACCATCATGTTATTATATAATTCTTGTTCAAAGTGTATTATAACAGTTTGCACTGAAAATGTTTTGTGCAGTATTTTCTCTTCTTCCTCCATGTACTAAAAATGGCTTTCTTTAAGTGAATGTAATTAAACACAATATGAAAGTTCCGACACTTGTTAATTTTATTATCCAAAGTATTTTTTCTAGATATTTAATTCTTTGCAGCCTGCTGTTCCAAACTTTTGCTAGTCCATTAGCAACAATACTAAGCAAGTAACATAATGCAGGTAAAATCAAATTGTGTTCTTGCCAGCCTTTGTTACAAGCTTTTGATTTCTTATAGCTATGAGCAATGTTAGAAAGTCTCATTGGATAATATATTGCCCACAAGCCACATGGGGGATTGGTGTCTTCTGGTGTAGCTCATTTAGCACGTGCTCAGAGAAGAGCCACGTGGGATGGACAGGTATAGGGAGGTAACTGTGGACTGTTAGGAAATAATAAACCACTGTGAGGGAGGGCACTTTAGCTTCTATGGTGTTGGCGGTCTAGAGTAAACCATGCAAACTTATAAAATATTGTTGCCATCACCTTACAGCCTGCAAACCAGCCAGGAAACTATCAAGCAGTTTTGGAAGTGGTTTCTCTTACCTAAGCAGCTTGGGATACTTCAGAATCAAGGGGGTACTTCTCTGGAGTTCAAACAAAAAATTGGTGCTTCAGGAGACATCATATAGGTAAACAGAGCATTTGCCCAACACAAGCCTTGGAGCAAAGAGAACAGATACGTGGTAGACTGCAAACACAACCCAGAACAGAGAGAGAAGTACACGAAGAGATTTCCAATCACTCATTGTTCAAAAGGGAAAACAAAAAATCTGAATTTTAAGTTCAAAGATCTGTACTTTTTTAGTGCAGTTTTGCAGGGGTTTTTAGCACTGGTATACAAACAAATCCAGTTGCATCATTCATGCAGAAGCATCTTAAGAAGACAAAAGCAAAAAGGACAAAGCCAAAAGCTTTGTTGTGTAGTGCAAAGGAAATAATTAAATGGGAGAGAGTACCTTCATGCTTATTTGAGAAGATTAGCACTGCAGACAAGAAATTTAAAAACCATGAAATAAACTCCATTAATGACAACTAGTAATTTTACCTCCAGTTAGTGAAACTAATTTCATTTTTGCTGTAGTGGAACAATTTTGTTGTTTTATTAATTTAATGTAACACTAAGACTGTTCAAAGGCTAGGTCTGCTCAAACCCAGAAATACTGGAAGCATAGAAAACTGAGGTTTGCCTCCATTATTTCCAAAGATGATTTTTAGGAAGGGAGAGAGAACGATGCAAGTACTGAATACACTTAAAAGCCTTACTAATTGAAATGAAATGCTTCCTTTAAGCATGAGAAACATACCAAGCACATTACTTAACAGAGAAAATATTTCTAATTTTTAAATCAAAGCCAGGAACTGTTTGCTTTTTAACATCATCTTCTAACTGCTGTTTTTTAAATACTTACGTATATTTTTATTTGTTGACATGTTTGGAAATAGGGGAAAGTGTAAATGACTGAAAATATAAACTATTAATAGAATTAATAACATGGGACTCACAATCAAACCTCACAGTGCAAATACAGAATAGGCAAAAGGATCAGAAAATGGCATCACTCTAAATATGTGCAGTATTGAGAAATGAGAGCATGGGTAGTGTGTATCAGATCTTCAGTACACCAGTGTTAATAACCTTCATATCTTCACATCCTGACCTTCCAAGCACTTTCGTTACAGAAACCTCCCAGCCAGTGATAGGCTGCAAACAGCAGCAGCTTTCACCAGGGATAGCAGCTTATACTTTTGCACCTACTTCTTTCTCTCTCTCTCTCTCTCTTTTCCAAACTTTACCATTCCCCTGCAAACTCCACTCCCCTGCCTCCTCTGCTAAACCTGGGTTTCAACCGGCTTCCAGGCTTAGGGTGGAGAGCACCTGCTCCCAGATGGGCAGCCACCTTGCGCTCCCAGGCTCACTGCTGGAGCACCTGGCAGCCCACGTCGCCTCTAAGTGCTGACCTTGTACAGACTTAGCACCGTGCCAGTCATTGGCTGGCATCAGAGCAGCTGGGGGAGCCCCTGGCGTTACTTTCCAGACTGTATGCTGGGCTGTAAACTTTCAGTTGTCCTTATCAAAGGAATGATTTCAAATTAAAAGCCTCTGGATTTTTTTTTAATGAAATCTCCAAGCAAAACTCTCACAATTTCTTATCTTAACCTAGCACAGTCAAGGGCAGATGTAAAATAGTTTTGTTCAGTTTGCCCTTTAACTTTACATTCAGTTGCCAAAAATAGAGCCATAAATAAAATAATTACATGCAAGAAAAGCTCACATCAATTCCAGTTTATCTATACATACTGATAAATGTATTGGTTACTGTTTGTGATATACAACTAGTTTACAAACAATGCCTTCCTTACAACTTTTTTCTTACAACTTTTCTTTTTTCACCTCCTAGTAGCCCTTCTGGATGCCCTTCTTTTAAATCTGACAAAGAGGAACAAGTCAATTTTTACTGCTTTTCCTCATCCAGCATGAAATTTTAAAATTCTTTTCCTGTTTCTTTGTGGTTTTTTTCTTTTTTTTTTCTTTTTTTTCGGNTTTTCTGTTGTGTTTGAGGCGTGGGGTTTTTATTGGTTTTTGTAGGCAGTCTTCACTTTGTAACAGTAACAACATATTATAGTTAGCAAGCTACTTTTTAGTCCAGGAATTACTCCTATACATATCAGTGACAGTTAATAAGGAACGTGACAACTATAACATAATTTCAAGCAACTACATTTTAGTTATATCAACCTATATTTTTATGTTTAGATAGAAGTTGCAAAAGAAACCCATACAAACGTTCTCTCCATAATATGCACAAGCAGATAAATGCACATACACAACTGGTCCTTCCGAAAAATGAATGTGGCTGTCTTGTATACCAGGAACTGAGAGCTGTTGTGTTTCCCTCAGGAAATACGAAAAGCTTGAAAAGTCAGCACACATCTTAGTTACAGTGGTCTGGTGGCTATTTAAATTTCTTCTCAAAGTTCTTGGAAGTAAAGTAGACATAGAATTATGAGAATACTGTGACATCACAGGCAAAGAAGCATCCTAACAGTATGAAATAGTTATTTAAATAATTGCCTCATTACATACTACAACCTGTCTGAGATTCCATTTAGCCTAGTTTTAAGATTTAATTTATCAGTACATGATGTTCTGGTCTGTACATATTGCATGTATATGTATTTTATATGTATAAACAAAAGTTACAGTTTCCACTGGTGATTTGAAGGGTGCTTAAATTGTTCGATTAATCCATTCAGTTTTCATTAGCAAATCCTAAATGCATTTGTTTTCAGCCATAACACAGTAGAAAAACTAAGTTGTTGCGTTAAGGCTTAAGGTATGGTTCAAAACATAGCTTTGCTCTGAAAAATTACTGTAAAAAACAATATGAATAAAAGAATTTCATTGCCTTAGTTGTGACTCCATATAGCTTTTTGTAGTCATGTATAATGTTGCTATTTTGTGAGGGATTTGAGGGCTTCTTCCCCTCCAAAAAAACTGCCAGGCCCACAAACCCAACCCTGGCCCCTGTAGTCACGCAGAGCTATTTATTGCTCACATCTCACTTCCTGTAACAGAAGCTATCCCTGCCAAATAGTGTCGTCATTACAGTTGTGTAACCCCATTTTTTAAAAGTGATACCCTTGGTGACACCTGTGAAAGCTGAGCTGAGGGTGTATAAGTCACCAACTGGCTCTCTTAACTGGATGCTAATATACAAGTCTGCACAAGAAACTATAATCCAGTTTGTATGTGTGCTCTCTTGCTTTTTAGCTGAGCTGGTCAGAATATTTAATGTGTACAAAATATTCAGGCATGAATCATCACAAAAGTTACGGGATCTCCTCTCAAATGCTACAGAATCATTAAGCAAGACTGTCGTGTCACTCTTCAAAAATAAATCATGCCTGGAAGTAGAATCACCCACTATAGATTTGGAGTGACATCTGCTTGCTTTTATGCTGCTTTTGCATTCGCTTAGCGTAGAAACAGTAGAAGACAGATTTTTTTCTCTTGCATCACCTATAGCTTTGTTTATTCTGTTTCAATCAGTTTGCCCTTTTTTTTTTTTGCTAGTATAATTCAAGAAGTCTCAGAGTTGCACAGGTATCACGGATATGTCTCATTTAGGATGTCCCTTAACAATTACATTAGCATGATCATCTTAAAAAGCCCTGAAAAGGCAAACCAAAACCTTAGGAAGTGCAAATAACCTTCTCTTGTTCGTGTATCAAATACAGAATTCTACAATGTCAAAGTTTGTTTTAGATCAGGATGGCACATTACATACATAAATATAAAACCTTCTTTATTACTCCTTATAGCTCATAGGGTATGAACTGCCATAATCTTCAGAAAATCCAAAATGAAGTACACACAGAAACTAATATGCTACAAAATCTAGGGAGCATAGGATCAAGTTCTAAAATGCAATGCACGTTTAAAGGAATGCTATCAATTTAATTTAGTTTGCTTCATGTGTTTAAATACTTTCAAATTACATATGCCCTTTTCAGTTTGGCCAGTTCTAGTGTTACGACTGTACGTGTGGAGTCTTCCAGTAGCTCCACTCTCTAGATGAATAAAAGAGCCCCATATTGCCATAAGGAAGACTGAGGAATGATATGCTGTATTACAATCCTGTTTAAAGCAAATGATTACATTAAAGACAAATGTCAACAAATTAGACTTTACAGCAAAGTAAGGCATGGTTTAAATTGTATTTAGTCTACATTAATTAAGTGTTATGAAGATTTCTGTGATTTTTTCAAGTTTTTCTTCTTTCTTATTGCTTTATCGTGTTTGAATTTCATTAGGATTACATTTCTCTGAACTTATATATGTATATTCACACGTAGTATGATAGTCCTAAACTTTCAAACATCGGAGCTATCAGCTCTAATCATGACTTGACAAACTATTTTTGCTTTAGATTGTCGATGCATGTACCTTATAGACAAATGCTACCTACTTCTCAGTCTTTCAGAGCCTGTACGTATGCTGATTTTCACTTCAGTAAACCAAATCTGCTTAATTTAAACAGTCTGTTTCTCTCAGGAGTGCTGAGCATGCAGAGCTGCCGTTGATTGAAGTGGCAACGTCTGCTCAGGAGCTATTAAAAAAGTGGGCCAAAAGTGATGATGATTATGTCTATGAAGATGATACGAAGTTCCCATTGACTGGATTCTGTGAGCACTATACAGATTTGACAATCTCTAGAGTAAACTGCAGTTCAGATCCCAACATATAAAATTTAAATTTCAGTGTCCTTTTGCTTCTTCAATTTAATATACTTGTATGAAGGAATCATCCACCTTCACATTCAAATAATAATGCAAATTAATGTCAGACAACAGAGTAGAAGTGCACTGAAACGGCAAGGAGAAGCATGCAGCATACAGGCTCAATACAATGGAAAAGAAGCATCTCTCTCAGTTTGACTTTCAGTTATTCCTTTTGGTTATTCTTTAAATACATTAGACAGAGGGTCAACTTTGTTGCTGGAGAAAATGAGAAGAAGGCTTGATGAAAGCAATTTTTCTTACACGAAGATGTCTGTGCACTTGAGATTTTGAGAAGAATGGTTCCTTCAGGGAGGAAGCAAAAATATAAGACTTAATTTTTGTTATGTTTTCTAAAGACAACAAAAAACCCCATAATAGTTATATGTTAGTTATATTAATAATTTGTTCACCTCTGCATGGCTGGTATACACTGTAGTAGGTAAAGATAATTTGGGCTGTGGGGATAAACTTTACATTCCTATGATGTTAATACATTAAAATATAATGGGCATCAGAAAAGTGACTAAGAAAAACGTGATTACATACTAAAAGATCCACGTTTACTCACTCATGCTTAACATAAATGCTGCTTGTTATTTTCACAAACTTGACAACTGTGGATGAGTGAGATGTTTTCCTCTATGTGGCTTGCATATCATCAGTAAAATCAACCCACATTTACACAATCTCTTTCAGGGGATATGTAACACACAAAGAAGAGACCATGACTCCAGACTGAGTAATCAAGACTAATATTTAGCATAGGAAATGNAAAAACAGAACATAAACACATAAACACTCTTAGAAGTACATCTTATTAGGTCTGTAAAGAGCACAATATTTGGATATCTAGTTGTTTTTACACTGCAATAATAATGATAAGCTCTCTATGAAAATTAAATACACTGCTGCATATAACAGGAAAACTTTCAAATATCAAAGTAAAACCATAATGTTTAAAATTCATGTTATTCAGAATACAGCTTTGCTTTCCTAAAAATAAAAGAAACCAATTTATCTCAAACTCTCAGTCCACCAACCTTGTTAAGATATTTCATAATTTATCTACACCTAAACAGGATTGATCAAAATAATGCCAGTATCTTTCCCTTATTTCTTATTTAACAAGCTGATCTTTGGACACTATTCAGGGCACACTAGTGCTTAAAACGTTATTGTACAAGAGTGGATGCTAATCCATAGCAATTACAAAAATCTTCCAATAAACGCAGATCACAAAACACAATATTCTAGTGATTACCTTATTTCTAAAAGCTGGGGGGGGAAAGTGTTCAATTGTGCCAGATGAATTGCTGAGTGATACTACCTGAAGTGAGGAAACAGAAACTACAGGAAAGGAAGGGGACAAAATGAGAAGCAGAGAAATAAGTGGATGGAGGTGGTGAGGACTTCCTAAAATGCTACATTAAACCAATCAGGCTCCATCAGTAAACCAATCTACCAGTTAAAATAATAGCTAGAAGTTATTTTTTCCATAATGGTGGGAGGTAGAGGGAGGAGATGGACACAGAGAGAAGAATAGGGAGGACTCTGAAGAGAAAATATGTGGAATGACATCACAAATTATGTTAGACTCTAATCCTACATGTGTGCCATCACTACTACATTCTTAACCACAAGCTGCAATAATCATGAAACAAAAGCTTAATGGGAAGATCTGAAATGCTAAAGAGAGGGATAAAACCAGGAGATATTCAAAACTTCACAAATAGCAAATATTACACAGGAAAACACCTTTTTCTGTAAACTGTTTCTCATCAAAGTTGTTTCAATGAGAAAATCTCTTCAAAACTGTATGCAAATAACACAGGAAATTGACATCATTGGAAATGCTCCCTATAAGTGACCTAGAGAGTCATCCTAGATATACTTTCCTAGGTGATCATCACTCTATAAAGAGGCAAGACTTCACCCGTGAAGTACCCCAACTAAGCAAAGCAGTTTTAGAAAGAGGTATTTCCAGAGAAAAGGAAAGGAAGGAGAAAATCAGCAGGTTCAGTTATGTATAATACGGAATCTATACTACCAGAGAACAAGACATCAATGAAAAGAAAAAATATTCAGAAGCAGACCAAATGATACTTCATTCATTTCTATATTTTTAACAGAAACGAATTATTAACAGAACAGGGTCCATACTTGCTTCAACAAGAATTTGTTCAAGGGAGATTCACAAGTTTATATTTTGTACCTGCAGCCATTTCACAGCAAAAGTTCAAAATAACTTTCATTTTCTTGCTCCAAATTAAGGATTTATTATGGAAAGGTATATAACTTGACTGTTTTAAACACTCATTTAAACACTCACAGGCTGAACTCAGAACTGCTACTGTGACATCTTGTACCACTGCCTGAAGTAAATGCTTCTCAGCCAAGTAAACAACTGCTCCTTCAAGCCACAAAAAATGCACGTCTGCTCTCAAGGAGACACGATTTGCTGCATCATTGAAGAAAAATGTTCCACCTATGATATCAAAAGACTAAGCATATGCAAATACCAACACTTCATCAGACAAAAATGTACAAACCATTGAAAACATTTTTCCCCCTTGTGTAGCAATATATTAACAATGAATCCTCCCACACAGACCTGGGACATCCCATATTTTGGAAGATTCCAAGCACTCTCCACTCAAGAGGGAACATAAGACTTCTCCCATCACCTAGACCAAACCAAAATGAAGTCTGTCCACAGAATCCAGAAAATCAGTATGCAAGTCCTATAAGGAAGGGCTCAAATAAAAATGTAGTTTTTAAGCTAGTGCTTTTTTTCAGTCTTTCCTACTGATGATCCAAGAGAAACTTTCTACTTCATCTCCCTGCGATGAGATCATCATCTATTACTACCAAAATTAACATGATGTTAAAAATAAGCATGGTAAGTTTATGCAGTATGATCAAGTGAGGAAATAAACTGAGACAGTGTAAGGTTTCTTAGACAAAGAGTTATAAAATACTAATGAAAATCAAGGAAGTTGTGTTATGTTTACTGTAATAAATATCATTTGTTTGTATGCCCCTTTTTATTAACGCACATCTACTTGAGCTTATTTTAGTCAAATAGCACCTGACCTCTGCCAAAGGTTCTGGTGAATGTACTTGAGTCCTACCACTAGGCTTGTGGTAGGCACATTTTTAACTGTGCTTTTTCATTCCTATGCAATTTCTAACATATGATATGCCAAGTCCTACAGACCTCTGACTATCTCTAGGTTCTTACAGACACCCTGAAGTTATTGACAGAGGCACTGAAAAGCAGATGACAGCAGACCTCAACCTAAGTCTATTTCACATAGTCTCATCAATAATTTCACCAATGTTACTTGGCTCTTTGTGCATAAATTGTAATATATTTGACAGCATAGTCTTCTTTTCTGCATGTTATCCTTAGGGACTTCGTTGCTTGTCTATATTTAAAACTTAATAGTGATACCAAAAATGCCAGCAAATAAAACTTGATATAACGTGTTTTGGAGTTTTAGTAAGCAAATACCCTCAGGCCTGGGCAACATGAGGAGTGATCATCAATCATGTGCAGCAAGACAAGGGCTGGGGACAGAATGTATTTCCCACTTACCTGCATATGTGTAAATTTTCCCCTAAGTCTTATGCATATTCTGAAACCTTCCAAGATTTAGTTTTAATGTTGTTATGAAACTTCGCAACAGCCAAAACTTTTGCTAATTCAGAGCTGACTCCAGTTCTCTCTCTGATTTTGCCTTTAAGAAGAAACTCCTAACAGAGGTGATTATAGAAGAGAAGACATCTTTTCAGCACAGGTCATACTTCACACAAGGCATCATCACCTTCAAAGAATGAACAGCATCTGGAAAAACACTGCTTGAAAGAAAACATTCTATCAGAGAGACATTCTGTCTAACTGTCAAGAACACAATTAATTAGATGAAATATAACTCTAGCTTAAATCAAAATATTGCACTTCTTGTAATAGCAACTACTTTTTGTATCAATAGTGCCGAGTCCAATAGTGTTTGGCCCAGCACATAAGACAAGGGGCAAAGACCTGCATGGGATTTTTAACCATAAACCCCACCTGGCACCCATCCACACCAATCTCGTGGAACACCAGAGTGCTGTGCTGGGTGGGAACGTGTCAGGGATGGGCAGGATCTCTCCCTGCACTGTTCCCTTGGGAACACCACTCACTGAAAACGCTCTTGCTAGGGTTCAAACTGGAAATCACTTAGAACACATGGAGTAGAATGGATAACACCCTGTTATCGTGCTGTGTTTCAAAATGGAAATCACTTTGAACACAAGTAGCAGGATGGATAATACCATGTGTCATCCTAGGATTCAAACTGGAAATTGCCTCCAACACATGGAGCAGGATGCATAATATAGAATCATAGAATCACCAGGTTGGAAGAAACCCACTGGATCACTGAGTCCAACCATTCCTATCAAATACTAAACCATGCCCTTCAGCGCCTTGTCCGCCCATCCCTTAAACACCTCCAGGGAAGGTGACTCAACCACCTCCCTGGGCAGCCTGTTCCAGTGCCCAATGACCGTTTCTGTGAAAATTTTTTTCCTAATGTTCAGCCTGAACCACCCCTGGTGGAGCTTGAGGCCATTCCCTCTCGTCCTGTCACTTGGGAGAAGAGGCCAGCACCCTCCTCTCCACAACCTAGTTGTAGAGAGCAGTAAGATCTCCCCTCAGCCTCCTCTTCTCCAGGCTAAACAACTCCAGCTCTCTCAGTTGTTACTCAAAAGGCCTGTTCTCCAGCCCCTTCACCATGCATCATGCTAGGGTTCAAACTGGAAATCGCCTTGAAATCATGGAGCACAATGAGTAACTTCATGTGTTATGCTGGGGTTGAAACTGGAAACCCCCTTGAACACATGAAGCAGAATGGGTAACAGCATGTATCGTTCTAGGATTCAAACAGGAAATCGCCTTGAAAACAAGCAGAATGGGTAACACCGTGTGTAAAGCTGGGGTTCAAACTGGAAATCATGTACCAGACAGCCACATAAAACTAAGACACAAACAGAAAGGAGAAGGCGACAGATCACCCCCCAGCAGTGAGTCGCCGCTCCTCAGCACGGGGAAAAGACCTCAAACAAGCCCGCTGCCTGCGTAGGGAAAGAGAAACGAGGGGAGAGGGAGGCGCTTGTCCTCCAGCAGCAAAGTTATCGCCGAGGACGGACCAGCCGGCTGCGTCGCCTTCCGACAAGCTGAAAGGGCGCCTGAGGACACATGCGGAAAGCGGGGCTGGCCGGCAGGGCCCCCGCTGGCGAGGCGGAGCGACTCAAAGCGGAGCGGGGGTTCAAGACCCCGCCAGGGGAGAGGAGGAGCTGGACCCCCGGCCTCCTTCAGCCGCGGCGCGCCCCGCCCGCTCTGCGCATGCGCGTACACCGCCCTCTACTCCCCCCACCCCGCTCCCGGCGCGTGCGCAGCGCGCGCTCCCGGCCTGCGGTTGCGGCGGGAGGGTCCGTCCTGGCCGACCTGGGCTCCGCTCCGGGCGGGAACGAGCCGCCGCTCCCGGGCTGGAACGGGGAGGAGAAGGACGGCTGCCGGCCGGCCGGGAGCTGCGTGGCTTCGGCTCCTGGCGCGGGAGGGAGCGAGAGAAGGAAGGGGGCGAACCGAGGCGGCGTCCGCCGCGCCCAGCCGCGCTCGCTCCGCGGGGCTCCGGGCGTGGGAACGAGCGAGGAGCGGAGCCTGAACCCCCGGCCCCGCAGGTGAGGCAGGAGGGTGGTGCCGTGCCCGTACGAACCCGGTTCTGCGGGTTTGGGGAGGGCGCAGCGGCTCTCGTCGCCGCAGGGGGAACAATAGCGGCGGCAGGCGAAGTCGGAGCCGCCCGGGCCGCTCCCGCAGGACTCATCCCGCACGGCGAGACCCGTCCCGGGGGAATCCCGGCGGGAGGAGCGAAGAGGGGAACGGAGGGAGAGGGAAAGGGGTGAGACAGAAAGGAGGAGGAGAGAGAGGGGAGGCAGAAGAGGAGAGAGGGGAGAGAGAAAGGAGGGGAGACAGAAAGAAGGAGAGGAGAGGGTGGGAGGCAGAGGGAGAGACAGAAGGAGAGGATAGGAGGCAGAGTGGGAGAGGCAGGGGCGGAAAGACAGAAAGAGGTAGTGAGAAAAGAAGCCGGCCTGCAGTCACGACTGGGTCAGGGTGTCTCTACTTCTTTCTGTCTCCGAGTCCCTGGAAGGGCGCTGCTGCAGTCTGTCTGGTTCCCTGGGCCACAGGGCATGCTCCTGCCGTGGGGTTTCCTCTGGCTTTCTGGGGCTCAGTATGGGCTTCTGGTTTCTTTTCAGGTTGTCTATTCTTGCTCTACCCTGCTGCTGTAAGTTGAAAGAGGCTGTGATCTGCTCTGTGTGTTCAGGGTGATTTTCAGTTTGAACCCCAGCATGATTTTTTATAAAGCCATATACTAATAGGTCAAGGGGGAATGGCTTTAAATTAGAGGGGGGCGCGACTTAGATGACACATCAGGAAGGAATTCTTCACAGTGGGCACGATGAGGCAGTGGCACTGGTTGCCCTGGGAAGTTGTGGATGTCCCATCCCTGGAGGTGTTCAAGGCCAGGTTGGATGGGACCTTGAGCAGTCTGGTCTGGTGGCATGTACCTGCCCATGGCAGGGTGATTGAAACTGGATGATCTTTAAGGTCCCTTCCAACCCAAACCATTCTGTGATTCTGTGATACACTGTATTATCAGATCTGCTTCCTGTCCTCTGAGTGATTTCCATGTTGAATCCTAGCATGTCGCATTGCGTTATTTGTAATGCATACAGTGTTATGTGTTTCACTGATGAAAGTTCTGTGGACTAAGAAGTACTGTGTTGAATTTGTATGGTCTGCTCTGCAACTTCCTCATTTTAGAGAGACTTACTTTTTGCTTTTAAATAAGAAAGGTCTAGGATCAGTTTTATTCCTTTAAAGCATCTCATGTTGCTATCTAACATCTTTGAAAATGTGAGTGTGTGGGGGGTGTTATTACAAAGTTCCTGTAAGATTAAATCCACACTTAGCTAGCGAGTTCTTCTGACTTTCATTGTGCGTTTACAGTGAAGTGATTTAATTAACTCTGTTGGGGCCCAGAAGCTGTTAGATTCTTAATATATGTCTGCTTCCATGGTTAATGTAATTGCTTAGTGATGATGTAAGAACAGGTGAGAGGTGTTCTAGCAGTACAGAATGGTTTGATGTAGATGACGTGCTTTTTCCATTGTTTGTATTACTTAGGTTTGGAGATGTTTACCTTAGAGTGTGAAGTCAGTCTTATATGAACTATATTCCTGGCTGTAGCTGAGAACTTGTGAATAGCAGACAGTTGTGTGAAATGTCAGGTGTAAGCTTGTTGCTCTAAACTTCAGTACTTCTGGTAAACAGACTCCAAAGGATTTTTTTGTTTTTCCTTTTAAAAAATTTTTTTTAATGACTCATTGTCTCAGAAGATGGCATAGTACTTTAACATATGTGAACTTCTGGGAAGTGCTGTTTAAATGGGACTACAAGAAGTGGGGTCTGTAGAACACGTTAAGGTCTAGGTTTTCACGTAGCACACAAGCTGTCAGGTGCATAAACCCAAAAAACCTAGACTGGTATATGTAACTGAATACCTCTGGTGAATAATGCCAGCAGAGGGTTAGAAACTGAAAACAGGTTTGGTACCATGTCGTTATTTATGTTTGTAAGGTCCAGGTATGAAGGTGTGTGGTGATAATTATGGATCAGTACTCCAGCAGTGTTACAAAAAATGATTAGAGATGTCAAGAAAGTAATCCAGATCTGTTATTTTGAATATCTGGAAACTAAGAAACATATAAATATATTTAGTTGATAATTTGTTTGTGCATCCCTTGTCCTTAAAAATTGTTTACTGAAGTAGTGCTGTCTGCTTGTGAAGATGACAAATTTCATAATTTTTTAATATCAGGCATACAGAGTTAGAGTTGGTCCAAGGGAAGAAGCAAAGGTGCACCTCCCTAAGGGCTAGGTGGGAACAAGTGTTTCTAAGCCTATGAGCCTGCTACCACAGCAGAGGGCTAGTCCAAAGGAGTGTCAGCTGATCGAGGAGATGGCAGGTGGAGAAAGTTTTATAGGGTACCCAGGAGAATTTGTCCTGCTTGCTTTCAGTAGCTTTTTTTTCATTGTACTGTAACTACAGCAGTAGTAGAAAAGGGTGTAGGAGTGTATTAAATTGGTAATGGAAGTATCTTACATGGTTGACACTTATTACTGAATGTGGGTTGTTACCATGGGGCTCTCTGTTTCATGAAATAAAATGGAAGCTTAATATAGTTGCAGTGGTTTGTTTTGTTTTGATTTTTTTTTTAATGAGTAGTGAATCATTCTTTTGCAAAAGGATGGAAAGGATACCCATTTTGAAAAAGCTGACAGTGTATAAAGGACAGTTGTTCCCTTTTAGAATAAACACTTACGGAATATTCTTGGGGCTGTAGTTTTTTTATGTGCATTCCTGCCATTTTTCACGGTCACCATTATAGTACCGTCATTTCCTCCTATTTTACAATCACATTTGATTTCTTAGTTTGTTCCTGGATCTTCAGCGTTTATGGTAGTGCTGATTCATGAGAAGTCTAGCATCTGGTGAAGTGACCATTACAAGAGCTTTGCAGATGCTTCTTGTCGCTGATTGTTATAGCTTGTATGTAATGTTTTATTTTGTGGAGTAATGGTATCTTCAAGTATGGCTGTTAGCAACTGACTGGCAGAGAACTCATGTTTCATAAAATAAGTGCCGCTGCTTGAAATTGCATCACTGCATGATGTTGCCTTGCAATTTCGTTCATTTGCAAAATTTGAGGAAGGTCACTAAAGATAGCTTGGTGAGTCTGCAGATGCTTGGTAGTACTGCAGGTTTCTAGGGTACATCGGTACAGTTAGCTGTCTTGCATTCCTTTCAGCTCACCAACACTAACCAGGCATGACTATACTTTATGGCTCTGTCAGGCAACACTTTTGCAAGCTGCATAACGGCTTTTAGTTTGTCTTAGCTAGTGACCTTCTTTTGATCTATAGTTTCATGGCACTAACAAACTGAAGGGTTTCAACCCCTCTAAGGACTTGCCATTCTATTTCTAAACACCCTGAACTCATAAGAAGTTATATTTCTCAAATTCTAAAATGGCCAATAAACTGCAAATATGCTTCATTAAAGGTGTCTGTTATGGAGTTGTTAGCTTGTACTGCATTAACTGTTATTTTCTGAACCAGGATATTCTGAATGAAAATTTTAAGGGTGTTCTTAAAACTATTGCATTAAACCACTGTTCATTCTCCACCTCCCTCCCTGATTTGTTTTGGTCACCCTCTGTCCATTGAGCCTGTTTTCTTAGGTTTTGGACCTATGGATGGACGTACTAATTCCAAAGAGTGTACCCTTGAATAGGGGCATTTTTCTGAGGAAGACTTTTATTTTAATCTTACATAATTTTAATTTGAGTAAAGTCAGGTATTTTTATTCTATATCTGTTTATTTTTGTCTCTGCTTCAGGATTTGCTTTGACAAAGCACTGATTGTTAAGCAAATAAGATTGTGATTTCAGTGTGACTCTCTTCTGTTCCCTCTCAGATATGAATAATGCTTCAGCTGTAAGGATAGCCCTGGCTTGTTCGTAGCTGTGTGTTGCTGGAGCTGCAGTTTCATGAGGCAGTTCTTTAAAATTGTTGGGTTGGTTTTTCCACTGTTCTTCTGAGCACATTAACTTTCAGAACTTTGCTTTAATTGCAGGC
Organism: Piaya cayana; assembly: GCA_013389865.1. Lineage (NCBI taxonomy): Eukaryota > Metazoa > Chordata > Aves > Cuculiformes > Coccyzidae > Piaya > Piaya cayana. Next base: position 21,359 of record WAAB01016234.1, on the reverse strand, counting down.
ATGGTGGTTACCAAACTTTCACTCATCAGCACTATTCATTTGCTATTCGTTTGTTGAAGTAAAGAGCAAATGTTTAGTTAACTTAAGAAGTACATGTACAGTCTTTAATTTCCACTCTGTCATAATTGTATAGCACCTGCTTCTTGGATCTTTCTTTTCAGTTAAATATTTGAAAAAGCTTTTGCTCTTTTTAGTATATTTGACAAATATATTTCTTTGGTATGTTTAACACTTTTGGAACCATCAAAAATGAAAGTGATTTATTGCTGTGTGTGCTTTTCAGCAACCTATGATTGGTGTGCTGGTGAGGAATTATTTATTTTGTTTCTCCTGCTGCTTACTTCCACTCTGTATTAATGTGCTTCTAGGAAGAGTGGCTAGAAAGCTGCCTGGCAGAGAAGGACCTGGGGGTGTTGGTTGACAGCCGACTGAACGTGAGTCAGCAGCCTGCCCAAGTGGCCAAGAAGGCACGGCGATGGTATCTTGGCTTGTATCAGAAACAGCATGGCCAGCAGGACCAGGGAAGTGATTGTGCCCCTGTACTCAGCGCTGGTGTGGCTGCACCTCAAGTACTGTGTTCAGTTTTGGATCTCTCATTATCAGAAAAACATTTAAGTGCTAGAGCGCATCCAGAGAAGGGCAATGAAGCTGGTGAAGGGGCTGGAGAGCACAGAATCACAGAATCACCGGGTTGGAAGAGACCCACCGGATCATCGAGTCCAACCACTCCCACAAAACACTAAACCATGTCCCTCAGGACCTCGTCTACTCGTAACTTAAACACCTCCAGGGAAGG
>WAAB01016234.1:0-19847 GCA_013389865.1 Piaya cayana | reverse complement strand
AACCCATGTTGGCTGGGCCTGATCACCCTGTTCTCTTGCAAGTGCCTCATGATAGCACTCAAGATCACCTGTTCCATGACGTTCCCTGGCACTGAGGTCAGACTGACAGGCCTGTAGTTCCCCGGATCCTCCCTGCGACCCTTCTTATAGATGGGCACAACATCAGCCAGCCTCCAGTCTAGTGGAACTTCCCCAGTCTTCCAGGACTGTTGGAAGTCTTATGCGAGGTGACTGAGGGAGCTGGGGTTGTTTAGCTGGCTGAGGGGACTGGAGTTGGTTAGCCTAAAGAAAAGGAGACCTCATCACTGTCTTCAAATTCCTTAAAGTAGATTGTAGCGAGGTGGGTGTTAGGCTCTTCTCCCAAGTGATAGGCACTAGGATGAGAGGGAATAGCCTCAAGTTGCACCACAGGAGGCTCAGATAAGAAATGAGGAAAAATTTCTTCACTAAAGGGTTATCAGACACTGGAACAGGTTGCCAAAGGGGGTGGTTGAGTCACCATCCCCAGAGGTATTTAAAAGATGAGTAGATGAAATGCTCAAGGATATGGTTTAGTAGTGGACCAGTATGGTTGGACTGGATCTCAAAGGTCTTTTCCAACCAAACGATTCTATGATTCTAATGTTATCCATAAGTAACCCTCATTCAGATTTTTTCTTTTAGGATATTACGCTTGTTTGATTTCAAGACTTTCCAGCCTTTCTATGCTTAAATGTTCCTTTCTCCCACTGGCTACATTGCCTTTTTGTTGTTATGAAATCAAAGACTTTAGCCACTAATTTGAATTGAATCAACTTCTAGCTGAAATTGATCCCCAAAGGCTATTACTATATATTCTACAAGATCTTTGAGCTTTGTTGACAAATTGCTTGTCTTGTTTGTTAAGAGACAGATAAAATTCTCTAAGAAGCCTGGATATTAATATAGTCTTAAATTGTGAAACTGCATTCAGATGATATTTTGTAATGAATGACTTCCCAGTAGTATTTCTGTGTTATGTCAAAAATACCAGTTTCCAGCAGCAGGGGCAGCTGGTTCTATTGCAGTATTCTGTAGAACCTACTTTAATGGTCTACTTGATTCATAAGTTTAAGGGTCTGTACCAGGTAAAAGTATTAACTTTGCAAGTGGACAACTGAAACTACAAGAAACTTTGCCTTGTGTATTATGGACAAAAGCTGTGTCTCTTTCTCAGGATTAAAATAATTTACTACTTTAAAGGCATAAACTGCTGTGTTTATGGCTTTGGACTTGAAATGCAGGGACCGCTGGCTTATATTCCAGTATAATTAGGAAGATGAGGCTCCTTCTAACAGCCAGAAGTTCTAGAGCAGGGCTGCTCTTTTATATTGTTCGATCAAGTATACAGAGTTTGTTTCTACACAGGTAAATTTTATTTACCTTGTGGTTTTACTTGAAAGAGGAAAAGAGGGTTTGAGTTTATTTATAGCCTGTTCACACTGAATGCCTTGTGTGTATGTGATGCCAAGTACACTGGTGTAGGCCCAGGCATCAGAACAGGTGGTGCTGTTGAAGGTGTTGAGTGATAGGGCCTGAGATTGTAGTGTGGCTTCTGTTTTATGTAAGACAGGACACACTTCTTTTTCTAGGAAGCAAAAGGGAAGCAAAGAGCACCCTTAATGAGAAAGTAATGGGAGGAAGAGTTGATTGCAAAGACTTAGGGAAGAGATAAAATTTATATTTTCCTGAAGTCAAGATGAAGGAGAGGGAACTTGAGTGATTTCGTTATAGGTCTTCTGGTTTGTTTGGGGACTTAAGACCCTTGAGGTTTTTTGGAATGAAATACAATAGGATGTTGTGTCAAACCATGTGTAACCCAGCCAGCAGTAACAAATAAGTATGTAATAGATGTGACTCCATAATTCTGAACTGTAAGTGCAGCTGATAATGTACTTTTCTCTTACACCTTTTATAATTTAGGAAGTCTGGTGTAACAAACTAGCCTTTTTGTGATTGTCTTGTGTCTTATTTTGGGGTTCTTTGTAGTAATTTGCTGTGAAAATTCTAATGTTACAGCATTAATGTTATATGATTAGCATTATTCTTTATAGCATGCAGCAAAATATTTTTTCCCGTAATTAGCAAGTGAAGCACCTAAGAAATACTTCTGCATGCATGTGGAATATTTGGCATCTTGATGTTACTTCTCAGAAATATGTTATATGTTTAGTTTTAGACTACTCTATTGGCTGTAGGACTAGATTACTTTACTACTGAGCTGTATAACAAGACATGAAATATTCTGACATTTATAAGCTCATTTCAGAGTTACATGGAATGGAAGAAATTGTGACAAGAAAAGGAATATTAAAACATACTTTTTGAAGACCGATTATCTTGAGGTTTAGTTCAAAGCTGACAGTAGTAGTAACTATAGAATCATAGAATCTTGTATTCTGGAAGGAACCTCTGGAGGCCAGAGCCTTGTCCAGTCATGTTTTTAATATCTTCAGGGCTGGGCATTTCACAGCCTCTCTAGGCCCATGTTTAACTCTCTCTGTTCTTCAGCTATAGGGCCATGTATTTGCATGTGATTCCGGTTGGGGATGTGGGCATTCTAGATATTTGTGTCCATCTGTGCTGTTCACTGCTGTGTCCTGATGCATGCGTCCCTAAGAGTGCACCTGACAAGCTTGCATTCGTGCAACTTAGGAGTGGGTTCTCCTTGACTGCACCCTGTACTGACCACCTGCTAGCTGGGGTGCAGGATCTTGCATTATTGAAGAGCGTTGCTGTGCGGTCTGGTCTGGTCTGGGCAGATACTGTGGTGCAGTCAGTGGAGTGATGACTGGCAACATCAAACCAGCTTTTTACCTATGCTGTTTCCTCTCCAAGGTGTCTCCTGCTGGTATAGACTTGAATTTTTTTTTTTTTTGTACTTTGAGTATATTTCTTTATTTCAGACGCTTCTTTCTAATTCTCTTAATTCCTGTTTAACCAAACTAACGATAACCTTGCTCTTCAATATGAACAGTTTCGGGCAAATATCCTGGCAGACATCTTTTTTGATTCACACACATAAAAGTTCCTATCTTCATGTTTTTTTATTAGTCAGACTCCTCTGCCAAGTGGGGAGCTTTGCAGGCACCCCCACTGTGTTCCCTGCATCACTAAGCAAAGGCCCTACAGTTTTCTTACTCTGTCTTTTGTTCCTAATGTTCCTCTTTGACCTTTTCAGTCTTTGCTAGTTTTGACTTCAACTGGGGTTTGGCTTTTCTAAGTCCTCCTTGTATGCAAAGGCAACCTCTGTGTATATTCAGGTAGTCTTGCCCTGCTTCCTTTTTTCAGTTTGGGCTCAGTCAGTAGTTCTGTGCTCATCCTAGGTGAGAGGTGTGACAGATGGCTAGTGGAGAATACCATGCTTGCCTTCCTCCAGAGTGCCTTTGGCATGACTATAGAATCATAGAATAACCAGGTTGGAAGAAACCCACTGGATCATCGAGTCCAACCATTCCCATCAAACACTAAACCATGCCCCTTAGCACCTTGTCCACTTGTGCCTTAAACACCTCCAGGGAAGGTGACTCAACCACCTCCCTGGGCAGCCTGTTCAGTGCCCAATGAGCTTNGGACAAGAGGGAATGGCTTCAGCCTCCTCCAGGGGAGATTTAGGCTAGAGATTAGGAGGAAGTTTTTCACGGAAAGGGTCATTGGGCATTGGAACAGGCTGCCCAGGGAGGTGGTTGATTCACCTTCCCTGGAGGTGTTTAAGGCACAGGTAGATGAGGTGCTGAAGGGCATGGTTTAGTGTTTGATAGGAATAGTTGGACTTGATGATCGGGTGGGTGTCTTCCAACCTCATGATTCTGTGATTCTATGATTCATTTCCTCTTGTCCTTTCCCCTGTCACTTGGGAGAAGAGGCCATCACTCTCCTCTCCACAACCTCCTTTCAGGTAGTTATAGAGAGTAATGAGGTCTCCTCTCAGCCTCCTTTTCTCCAGGCTAGAAAACCTCAGCTCCCTCAGCCAGTCCTCACCAGTGCCGAGTACAGAGGGAGAATAACCAATCTGGACCTGTTAGTCACACATTTTCTGATACAAGCCAGGATGCCATTGACCTTCTTGACCACCTGAACACACTGCTGGTTCATGTTCAGTCGGCTGTCAGCCATGCTACAGTGAGACTGAGATGGAAGTACTTTTAGCTTATTTTAAAGCATCAGTGTATAATTTTTTTTTAATTTACTATGTGTATATATAAAAATATATTTGTAGGTATTGCCAGTCAGAACATAGCTATACTAAAAATAGCCATAACCTGTTAAACTCCAGTCCCTAAATCAGTTTGCCAGCAAAGAGAATCTCTGAATTGACAAGCCAAAGTTACTTGTCTGTTATAAGTGGTATGTTGCTTAAAGAATGTCCACAAAATCAGTTATTCTGTGGATTTTAGTTATGTGATAGTTATGAACTGCAACTCTAAACATACATATTAAAATTAATTCCATGCTTAGTCACCATTTTTAGTAGATAGGTTTGAGTTCTGTCGCTTACGTGAACTGATTTACTGTCATAACATCATTTCTTGATTTTTTTTTTTTGCTAATATATAATGTTATGAAAACTTTCTGTAGTGGGGGAGTATTGTTTTACAGGTTGTTTTTTTTAATTTGGATTTGGCTAATAAGACTTACTGAAAAGAGATGCCCATTTTTGATGACAGTTCTTCTGAATGTGGAAAGCAGACTGTAACTCTGAGCTTGAACCTTGTCTGCTGAGATTTCCAGTTTTCTGCATGTGTATATATTCATCTGAGTACAAAGGCAAGTTTGCTTGCTTGCTTTTAAATACTAAAAAGACAATTACTGAATAGATTAACAGTGGCAGTACCTGTCCCAGCCCTTATCTCAGAGTTTCCCTGAGTGAGCTCTGCTGTTCTACTTTCAAGACCCAGCCCAGCCTCTGATAACAATGAGACTGGAATCTCATATTTCTTCCTGAAAATGTGCTGCTAACACCAGAATTAAAGCCAAACCAAACAACAATAATGGAAAGTCATGTTGTTCAAATAAATTGAACTATGAACCACATTGAGATAATAAAAAAGCTTTGTGACAGGTGAGTCCTGTCTGTTGGTCCAAATGCCTGTATTTTATCCAAACACTCTGGACTGCGAAATGAATGAGCAGCCTATGGAGGAATGGAGTAATCTGGACGGGGTAGTAACTATGTCCACTCTTCCTGATCAGAAGTGCATGCAGTGCTGGACAATAGAACTGCATCTTCTCAGGTCTCTTCTGATACCGTGGGTTTATTCTTCTGCTCATCTGCAAACACTGCAAGCTCTCCTTTAAGGATTTTGCACAATAGACTTGTGCACCTACAGTACTGAGTATGTTTAGTTTTGGTTTTAGAATAGCAACTGGAAATGAATAATTTTGTGTGTCTTATGGAGAAGACTTTAGGAAGACATGTCTAGTCTTTCCTGTATTTTCTCTCATTAGCAAATAGAGTATTTCCCTCTTCTAAGCACATAAATGGTAAAACACCTTCAGAATTTGAAGCAGAATAAAGGACTTCCTGCCTGTGGAATAGAGAAGACTAGTGGCGTAAAGTTGGGGGATTAAGAAGTGTAGAAGCTAAAATAGAAATGAAGATACCTGTGATGCTAGTTGATAGATTTGGCTGCCAGGAAGTACCCCAATGTGTTTTGACTTTGTGCTGGATGTATAAAAATAAGAAATTAAAAACAATGCTTGCACAAAAAAATACTTGTTGCATACTCTTTTTCCTGTATTATTAAGTCTCAAGGGATTCTTGAATATTTGCTGGTTAGAGCTGGTATGAAAGAGAGTTTTTGTACCAGTTCAGTTTCAAAAGGATAGCAAATACTACTTCTAGACCTTTTACTGTTACGTGAAGAAAATCATGTTTTAAGTAAGGTGTTTTTCCCAAACCTTGTATGGGACACTTCTTTCATTTGTATCAAGTAGCTGGACTACTCCCAAACTCTGATTTGGAAGAACTTGGATGTCTGCAAGTAGAGTTCCCTCAGGATATTTGAAAAAAACCCTAATTCAGATTAATTTATTTGAGTAATGTTTTGCTGTCTGTGCTACACTTTGGTTTGGTGGCGATTATATTCCTGCAATTGTTAACAAAGGTGTCTGGAAGAAAACTAAGAGGGTATTTTATGTATTATTCTGGATATATGATGCTAGCATGTTTCTTTTTTCATTTGCCAAATTAGAATATTGTTTAGGCAAATGTAGTGTAAGACAGCAGTTCTTTTTCAATTACATCTGAATGCCTTAAAATGTAAATAAGCCCCATCTACCTGCTTGGTAGATGGACAGTGTCTGCTGAATATATCTTTTCAGTTTTAGAGAGACCTGTAATGATCATTTGAGTTCAATTCTTTAACCTGTTGTTGCCTATGGGTTTTCTTCAAGTCCATAAAATTAAGTGGGTACTTTTAGGAGCTGTGAAATGTGACAAGGTATCCAAGTAACTTCATTGAGTTAGGAGCAGTTAAGAATTGTGTGCAACCTTGAAGCTGTAGATTCTATTCAGTAGAAAAACTTCACTGTGTGTACACCTTGTAGGATGCACTGTAGTTCTATAGAACTGCCGCAAGATTCTGTGACTGTGAGTTTTCCCAGAAATAAAGCTGTCGGAGAAATTTGTGTCAATGGCATGTAGGTTTCTTAAGTATTGTATCTCTAAAGAACTGGAATATTTATCATGTTTTGGGGTGAGGAGTATTTGTTTGTTTATAATTTGAGGTCTGAAAACTGAGCTTTTTTCTTGTCTGTTTTTGCAAATACAGAACTAGACAGTAAAAATGGGCACGCCTGGATCAGGACGGAAGAGAACTCCAGTGAAAGACAGATTTTCTGCTGAAGATGAAGCTCTGAGTAACATTGCCAGAGAGGTTTGTCAATTTCAAATTGTTTTAAATTCAGAAATGGGGATGAAAGCAAGCTAATTATCCAGAAAAAGTTATTTTTTTAAAAGAAGCTGTGCATTGAAAAGTCTAATTATCCAACAGTATGACAATTAGTACAGACTAAGAATATTTCTGATCAAAAATAATGTTTACTGAAATGTCACAGGGGTACATTACTTGTATGATTAATTGAGTTTCACAGGATCACATCTAAGTTTAGCAGATATTTCTGCAAACATTTACGTGCTTTAAATAAGTGTTAATTAAAGATAAATGAGAAATCCAGTTGTTGTCTAAAGTTGTTGTCAAGTCTAAAACTAAAATATTTCCATTTTTATCCCACTGCAGTGTGTACTGTTCTTAAGATAAGTATATTGTCTGAGTTTTGAATGAGTAATAATCATTATTAAAAGGTATTTTTCATATATTCTGTTTCAAATGTGAAAAGCTGCAAATCTGTCAAAATAAGCCTAATGCATATCCTCTGCCAGGACTTCCTTAACAGTGTCATCACCTGACAAACAAAGCTGGAGGTAACCAGCTCAAAAATGCAATTAATAAGTGGATTCAAAGTGGATTTACACAAAGGCGAATTTTATCCCACCAGATACAAGAAGGAGGCAATTAGAATTTAGAGCCTTACAGATATCTACTTGGTCTTGAGTTTTTCTGGGAGGAAACACTGACTTGGAAACAAAAGCCTTAGTACTGTTTGTATACAAGAAGGTGCAGAAGCTTTGAGCTATGCTATCTACAAAGCTGCTCACTCTAGTTCACGTAAATAAGTGCAAAATGCAGATTCTACTTGATCTTGTAGTGTAATCTATTGTCTCTATCTGTGTGAATGTGTACATACAGTGTATGTAAGATGAAATACGTATGCGATTCTGTATGCATTTTCAAATGTAGCTGTCATAGACTCTAGGCTAAGGAAATGCTCTATCAGCAAAAAAAAAAGAGTAATTTGTAACTTTCTGGCAAGTTGTGTCCACACCAAATCTAGTGGAACTTTCCTACCTACCAGTATGTTCTGTGTGGGATGCAAGGTCATGAACAGTGTAGTTTATTAAGTTCCATCTCCCATTTTCAGGGAAAACGGTTGATCAAGCAGAAGGAATATGGCTTTCATGCAGGTATTCTCTGAATGGTTCCAGTACAGTAGCATCAGCTTGCAACTTAGCCTAGAGGAAAAGTCTCAATAGCAAAGTGTAAGAAGTGTTATCTTAAAGTTACTGGGGGCCTTTGTTCTCCTGCACCACTAACCCCCCCTCAATTAAAATTTGAACGTGAGTTTAAATTAAACAAAAATTAAGGTGTCCCTCACCACCTCCCCTCCCCCCTTAGTGCTAGATTTAAACTAGTACTAGGTTAGAGCTGTTAATGTGGAGATGAGAGTTGAATATGCCTATTCTGGTATTATTCTAAATCTGCTGAAGATAACTAAAACTTTTGTGCTGATCAGCATAACATTTAATGGGTAGACATATCATAGTGTCTTTAAGTGGTTTATGTCTATTAATAATTCCTTAAACTTATTTGAATTGTTCTAAATGTTCCCTGGAGTTTTCTTATTAGAATTATTTTTTTTCTCTTTCTAATATTGTGATATTTTTCTGTATTTTGAGGGTCACCTTTCATGGCTTGTTAGGGAGAAGAGAATTTAGCATATTTTAAAGTAAAATGGTGTTATATATATGTGGTTTTGAGGCTGTGTATAGCACCATTTCTCCTTTTGTGTTGCTGTATTGCCTGGTTGCACTTTAAAAGTCTTAATTTAAAATTGTTATCCAAGTTTAAAATAGTGTGAAAATTTTTATGCTATCGTATTGTATCATCACTTCCAGGCTGGTAATCCCTCTGTGCTGTGTAGGAGAAGCTGTCTCTCAGATCCTGTGTTGCACAGCAGCTGTTGTTGTTGAGTTGCTAGCTGTAATTCATAGTATTAGCCAATGTATTGTAAAGATAACTTTTACCTAAGGAACAGAATACATTTCTCTGGATGTAGCAGCAGAGGCTGAGGCTGTTCTTTCAGCTATATGGCTTGATTATCTTTTTGTCAAAGGGTCTTTTGTTCCTGAATTTCCTCTTCTGAAATTACCTTTTTAGCAGATGTCACTTAAAAACAGTTTAATTGAATCCTGTAATCCAGAAGTCTAGTGTCTCGTGAGGAAAACATTCCTAAAAGGTGTTCTGAGTATCGAGAGATGGTGAACAGAATATGCTGAAACAAAAGGCTGATGCTCAGGATGATCTACATAGAAAAACTGCATAGAAATGCTCTGTATTTTGGAGCAGGCACAAAATGGTGCTAGGAATTTTCTGATTTTCTAAACCTAGCAAAGACTTCTAGTGTAGTTTCCATTTTTTTTATTCCAAAAGTTCAGATTTAATCTTGTTCTTTTCTTACCACTCTAATTTGACAAAATTGAGTTTTCCTTTTTCTATGGAATGTGTCAAAAGTGTGACATCTTCCTTTTGGTACCCAAACCTATCTACTTTCTAGGAAAATTTGTGTAAAGAATTATTTGGTATTGATCCAATAAATTAATTTCTATATAGTCCCTTTTCTGTACTGGTTGAAGCTGATGTGTCATCTTATACGAAGATATTTAATGGAAGACGAGGGCAGTATCATGGGATCTGAGGGGCTTAGTTATCCTACTTCCTCCGTGTGAGATTTCATTTTCTTCATCTTTCCTCTGCATCAGAAGACTCTTCCTCTATGGGTTGTGTCCTCTTCCCTTCACTTCTCATAGGACTAGTACTGTTACTTAGAGAGTTCTTTATCTTTTTCTTGCTTGTGGGAGTTTGCATTGAGACCAGCTTTTCTGCAATGCTTCTGCATTAAGCAAGGCACAAGTATGCTAAAACATCTGTGTAGGAATGAATTCCTGCCTTATTCCAAGAACTTTTCAGTTACTCTGCCTCTTTCTTTGGGACATGTTTTGTATTCTCTGATATGGTATCTTTCCTGACATTGAATTCCCTGTGTTCATTGAAACTGAGGAAGAGCATAGGTGATGTACATATCCAGGGACAGGTGTCTGCATCCTTTTCTGGAAGCAATGCACTCTCCATGTTATTCAGTGCCTTAAGTGAGATTAGTTGCAGTTGATCCGTTTGGAAATCTTATCTTAGGACAACAGAGAGGATTACCAGTTTATCGTGCTAGTTTCAAAAGTCCTGGGAGCAGATGTAGGTAAATTGTCCAGATGCTCCCTGCAAGGAGAAGAGGTGTAAATGCATGCAACTATGTTGAAGTGGAGTATTGGCAACTGTCTTCTGATAACAGCAAGATTAATGTCAAGTTGGCTAATTTCTTATTAAAATAAGAAAGCTTATCTCATGAAAATAGGAAGAGTTTCTTTATATCAGGAACTTTATACTTTCTGATTACTTCTTTAGTTGTTATAACAGATCCTGTAGCTGTTAGCTTTCTCAGGTTGACAAAGAATATAAGCCAGCTGGTGTGGAAGGCTGCTTGTTCTGTCTCGTGGAAGATTCTGACTTTCCAAATAACAGATGGGGGTTGTCTGGTGTGCCTTGAGGCTCCTGTCAAGATTAGGTCTTATGTGGGAGTCCTTTTTGTTTAATTAATAACTAAATAAATGAAAATTAATGCTCATAATCTCAAGATAACATATACAGTTTCCACGGGATATATTTACAGTTACAGCTGATATGATCTGAAGACCTGTTTTCCTTGCAGGCTTATTGTGGAGATGCTCTCCTTATAAATCTGTTTTGTGGACAGAGTATCTTCTGCTAATCTGTATCACTGCTTCCTTTGCCTTTGTAATTTACAGACAAATGGTTGTGTTCATTTTTAAATATTCAGCAGTAACTTGTCATCACCAGGCATCTCTTAAGGTTATCTGAGACTTCTTTCTCCAAGACCAGCCTTACATGCTGAGGTTTCAGTGTTCTTACGTTGATATTAGTTCAAGCTCAGATATAATGAACATCATGCCAGATAGTTAAAAAGGTCTGACTTTTGTCATCTCACTCGCCTCAACCTCATAGGCAGGGGGCAGTCAGGATTTACTTTTTACATCCATTATTTCTGTGCTTGTGTCAGCAACCTTTCCGTTCTTCAGGGCTGAATAACTCTAGATGCAAAGAACTCGAGCTTGTGGATGACTGCATCACTGTTTACTTCACTTTCTTTGTTGTAGCATCTTGTCTGTATTTTTTCAAAAACTGTTGTCATGACTCTTTTCATTGCATAGCAGGAGCCTGGAAACTGTTTTACATGTGTTTTCTCATATGGGAGGATAAAGATTCATTTGAATTTAAAATTCATTCTGTAGTTGCTCCAACTTTGGGTAGAGTGCATTTCTTACTTGGGTGAAATGTCACATTACTTGAATGCCAGGCTAGGAAAGACTAGGAGTTCAATATTTTAAAATGTTTAAAAGGCCACATCGTGAATTTAAAAACATTTGGGAACTTAGTCTTTGTATTGAATCTGTTCCAAGTTCAGTACATATTACTCTCTGCATGCCGCTTCAGCATTTCTTAAGAAAACAAACAAAACTATGAGGAACCTCACCTCATACAGAGATTGTCTTTGTAGATGCTAGATGATTTGGGGTTTTATTTTAATGAGAGATCACTTTAATATTTTTAAATCAGCTATTTGTACTTCAGTAGTAATTAAAAATCTGTTTGCTGTTTTTGATAGCAGTTAAGGATATTTTACAGGAGGTAAGGTATTCTAGAGATTTTCTAATTTATATGTGGACCTTTATAAGTGGAAAAAGAGTAAGAGATATCAGAAATAAAGAATCCTAAATCTTTAAGTCATATAAACCTTAAGATGTTGTTAATAATATTTGCTTTGTAGGCAGCTGGAGAAAGAGCAGGCAGCACATCAGAAATAAGAGGAAGAAAAATGTTTCTGAGGGTGTGCAAGAAATATATGTGGCACATGAGTGGTGGATGGGTCCATGAGGCAATAAGGGGGTCAGGGGACAAAAAGCATGGATGAGAGCAAGAGAAGGGAGGAATAACATAGGTTCACGTAATAAGAAATGGTGAAATAAACTTTACATTGCAGTGTGTGGAAGTGAATGCTTTTAAAATGCTCATCCCATGTAACCCTCACCACCATCCCCTTGGTGGCAGGAGGAGTCCTCCCTTCCCAGAGCCTCATTTGCTGGGAAATGAAGGGCTGCAAACACTGTGGATGCAGTGACAGGTTGAGATGTGCCCATATGTACTGTATGTACACACTGCAGCATAATTCTAGTTTTTCAGTGAAAGTGTTCATATTTTCAGTGGTTAATATAATGGTTTGCTATAGCCTGTATTTTATCTTTATGAAGCTTTTGAGCTGACTCTGAGCTAATTAATGAATCGCCTTTTCTACAGTATGAAAACCAAAATCAGAGTACTATTGCTTTCTAGTGAATTCCATCTTGCAATGGAGGGGAAGGAGGGAGATGCTCATCAACACTATGGAGACATGTTATTCTTGCTCAGGATGGGTGGGGGAAGCTTCTACCATATCAATCCTACGTACCAGTAGGCTTCTTATCTTGGTGAAGAATTTGCTGATTGCTGTGAAGAGACTAAGAAAAAATACATCAGAAATGAGAAACTGCAAATTCAGGGTTTTTGCAAAAGTATTCAAATGAAAATCTAGTCTTTTTCTTTCTCCTTCCTTTCTTGCCAAAAATATGCTGGATTTAACTGTAGAACAAAAATGTTTTCCTTGGAAGTTAAGATAAAATGGTTTGAAAGACTTTCAAAAGATTGTGGCAGAATATATATTTAAAAAAAACCAGAGAGGAAATGGAATAAGCTGAGATGGATATCTAGATGGCTGTAAGTTGTTTTGAGCGGTTTTTAGGTGAAAATGAGGAAACTGACCATGTCACCTGTAGAGGAAGGAGAAGGTTCTCATTACGCATGTGTTTACTAAACATGCAATAAATAATACCAACCACAGCAAGTACTACTTCAAGGTGGCAGCTTAACTGCTTGATAACAACCAGAATCATCAGTCTTCTACAATGAAATGCTGTTTAAGCAGATGTAAGGAAACATTACTTTTGTTTTTGCATGTAATGCTTTTTTGTACCTATTTTGAAATGAGGCATTCCAGGACTCAGCAGTTAACAGATGGCTTTGTTTTGATACTCAGAGCAGAGCCAGTACCCAAAGAAATGCAGATATGGTGCTTAGCTTAAGTTGCATACTTCTCGTTAGGGTAAGAGGTAAAAGATAATCAGTAGTCTGAGTGTGTTCATGTACAAAAATAAATGAACAGTTATTAAGTAATCCGTTATTAATCCTTTTTTTTCTATTTAAAAAAAAAAAGGTTTTGAGGGTCTCCTTGTGGTATTTTTCTGCCCAATCTCTTTTGCTAGAAAGATCTTCACCATTGTCCTCTGTTTTCTTTCACTTCTGGAATAAATTACACACAAAATTTTGTAACTGTAGCTCATGTCTGCTATTTACCCTCCAGAATATATAACCAAGCAATTCGATTCCATTTTAGCCACCAGTGTAAGTGTACTGCTATGACTCTAACAGGTTTGGATATCTCATTTAGTATTTGCAGTTGAAATGCTTAAGGAAAGTCAGCTGTCACATTTCTTTTTAGCAGTGGAAAGACCTTTTTAGAAACTTTTAAAGTGTCAGATTTGCTAGATCTTGGACAGTCTACAGTTTAATTTTACTTCAAGAAAATATGGATTTGGTACATTAGATCACTTTTTAAGAAACTGTGCTTCACATGGATGATACTCTAATTATTTTTGATATATACATTTTGTGTGTGTCTAGTCTGAAGACTGGCCAGACAGTAATGACCACTGAAACTGAAACCAAGACAGTAGTGACCAGTCTGTAGCTTTCCAAGACTGGAATTTGTTTAGTGCAAGCTGTAGAAAACAACCTTACCGAATGCCAAACTCCTGTGAGCAAGGAATAGTGATGTATTTAGAATACTGTTCAATTCAAATACTACTTGAATTAGGAAAGCATTATGAGTGCCTGTCTTTTTGTTGTGAGTTTGGTTTTTTCCCCAAAAAACAAAGCAGTCTAGATTACCTTTCCATGTTGCTTCTATAATTTAGGCAGCTTTATCTCTTCAGTTCAGTTCTCTAGCCAAAGCTGTTGTGGCACTGTATTCCCCTTAGCAGATATTTAAAGACTTTATTTCAACAGAGCTGAAGAACTTAATTTGTGGAGTAGTGGAAAATTGTTTCACAACTTTATGGGCCTTCTTCAGTAACACAATGGGATAAGCAGCAGCACCCAGGGGAAAAAAACTAGCTATGTCCTCGTGTAATTATGGTTATTTCTTTGTTAAAATTAACTTCAAATTTCAATTTCATAGTTATCAAGATTTGTGTGACTATTAGTAATATAATGTCCGTTTTCTAAGAACTCTGATTGAATAAAGATTATTCAATATGTTGACCTTTCAAATGACAATGTGATTTGTCTTTTGCTGAAATTTTAGCAAAGGAAGAACCCGAGAATTGTGCTTTCAGTTAACTTGCCAACTTCGTCTTATAGAAATAGTGTACTTCTTAGAGGAATCTAGTTATCCAGATTAATAATTAATAGAATGCCAAACCATTTTTTTGCTAAAGATTTCTCTAAAATTATAAGATTTTTTTTTCTTTGACTTCAGACAGCTATTTTTTAACAGATATTTGTAGAATTTTCCTGTATTTTATCAAGGGCTTAGTAAATTGGAAGGAATGGAGTTTCCCCTTTACTGTCTGAACCACATCTCTGGCTGTAGGACTAGAAGAGAGTGGTGAAAAGTGAATTGATTTTTAGCTTGAGTCAGTAAACAAATGAACTTTCTATCTTTAGCAGTAGAGCCTTGCTAGAGTCTAAAGGCTAGGTGTGTATGGCTGCTGCTTTATAGACAGAACTAAACTCAGACATATCAGCTCTTTGGGTTCTTTCTGTGCTGCATATGTGTCTTGTGAAAGTTTATATGGGATAAGGCTGTGATTACTGACAATTACAGAGTAGGGCAGCAAGTAAGAAAAGACTTCCCGCTGCATGGAAATTCCTTTGCTTTTCTTGTGTGCTGTCATCAGGTAGGAAGAAGAGTAGCTTTATGGTGCTCAGAAAGGACTACATCACAGCAGTCCAGTGCTGACACAGACTTGGAATCATTTTATCCAAGTATGCAAAATACAGAAAAACAGTCTTAATGAGTATCATTTTGAAGTTCAGACAAACTGTTTTAAATAATAAAATTATAATGTGTTTGCCTTCTTTCCTGTCGTTATTTGATGTTTTGTGGCTGTAACTTAATCATAATTTAAAGTTAAACTTTGAGTTAAATACCCCCTCCTTTTTCCTGAAGCACAGTAAAAGATAGTTACCTGCAATTGTCATGAATTTTATGGATCTCTAACCTCTGCTGTGATAGTGGCAAAAGCAGAAAGCTATCTTTAATCAAAGGCAAAAACTCATTGGATGATATATTTTTAAGTAAGGTTCTATAAAATTAAATGTTTCAGTTGTTCAGAGTTCTGAATTTTCTGTTGCTGATGTTTCTCATGTTTTAATTAACATTAGATAAACAACTGGATTTTTTGGTGTACGATCTTTCTTCAGTGGTTTAATATTTCAAGAATTTAAGAGAAAACTTTCACCAACTCATTTAAACATAAAAAAATGAACTTGTATTTTCCTCAGTTGTTAGCTTTATGTAAAAAATTATTGCCTTGTGTAATTAACTGATTTACTTTGAGGGGTTTGAAAAACAGCGTATTTGTTTTTGGGGTAGGATGGATATAAAGTGGGGAAAATTCATATAGTTGTATCTGTTGATAGCCTGGTTTCACAAGTGGCACAGCAGTTTGCCACTGAAAAGGGGGAGATCTTGCTGTGTTTTGTTCTGCCTGTCCCTTTTGCTTGTTCTGCTACTCAGCATCCTTGCACAAGCCAAGTCATTTCAGTAACACAGCAGAAAACTCAGAGAAGTGCTTGTTGTTGTTGACTTTCTGCTATGGCAGTTAGTTAAACTGGCTTACAGCAGATTCTTAGTGCTGGAGCTGTGTCCCAGGAAGGTGTTAGGAATGTGAGGGCTTGAATGGAAGAGTAGGAAAGTATCTTTTTTTGTGATGGTGAATGTTTATGTTAGTCTTGAGGAACCATAGTCTTAAATTTCTTCGATTTTGTCCAATAATCAGTTTGGTTTTGTTTGCTGTTTGAAGTAATTGAGCTTCTAAGTGATGCTTGCTTTTTGAAATAATTCCAAATTGTAGCAGAGCCTTTAAATTTGACATGAACAGGAATGGTTTAATGCCTTTGTTTAGATTCTTTTTTGTTTGTTTCACTGTCTTTCTGTGGCCAAAGATTCTGCAGCTGCATACATACCTGTTTAAATATTACGCATAAAATCCTGTTAAAGTCCAAGACATGGATTTTTACATTGAGTGACAATAATACTTCAGAACTCAATTCTTTTATCAACATATCATTACTAACCAAAATAATTATGTCTGTAAGGGTATAGAGGTATATATCTAGGTATATGTATCTTCTCTGAAATGTTATTCTGAGAACTCATTTCTTTACTATTTACATATTGTGATGTTAGAATATTAATGTTTTTTGTGTTTACTCAAGCTATTGTTAAAAAAAAAAGGTTTTAACTTCTAGTGTTTTCAATTTGCATGTAGGCAGAAGCCAGGCTTGCAGCCAAACGGGCAGCACGAGCAGAAGCAAGGGATATACGTATGAGAGAGCTGGAGCGACAACAAAAAGAGGTAGTGTACATCATTGGGAGTTATTGCAAACCTTTGCAAAAATTATTAATCTATTTTATTTCTGTACTTGCATTAGATTTTTGTCTTTTGATGTAATTCAGCTGTGTTATAGCATTTGTGACATCATACAACTCTTAGTTTCTCCCCCATTCTTTCTGCTTAGGTTATGTATTGAAAAGGATAACTCACTTTGTATTTACCTGTGAATAGCACCTCACAAAATATTAGTCTGAGCATTCATTTTGAACTTCCTTAGTAGTTAACAGTCATATGGTGGAAGAATTCAGCTATACAAAATAGGATATCGGCACTGTTGCTTTCAAATGAAAAATAAAGTTTTTAATGATATATTTTAATGATACTACAGTCAAAATCAGATGCTTGGATGCTTTTACCTATAACAAATGTAGTAAATTCGTCAATCAAATTTGGACCATTAATTTAAGTGTTTATCCTTAGGTAATTAAAGGGCTGAGGCTTTCTTATGACTGCTCATTTTAAATGAGCAGAAGAGAGAATACAAGGACAATTATGTTCTCAGGCTCGCATAAATTATTTTGCATAGAGAAGAACAATTTTCAACTTTAACATGAAATTTAATATTATCTGGATTTGAATTATTAGATGTGTGGCTGAGTTAGCTGGTGACTTTTGTGCTTTTATAAGGATAATTACTTAATACATGTGGCAGTTTCTTTGCTTCTTGTTGTATTGTAAAGGATCCATTTAAATATGGATAACTGGCAGCACAGCATAAATAATAAACATAACTATATCCAAAATAAACACTGCCTAATGTACAAGATAAACAACCATGAAAAAGTAGAGAAAATTATTTTGCTTTTTTCTAAATGTATTTGTAACATACTTAGTAACTGAATAATTTGGATATGTGTCTTTGGACATGCAGTTCTCAGTCAGTTTCTTTCTGATTGGATTAGACTGAAAGTGTTCAAAATAAATGCCTTCTGTCAGGATCTTTATGTAAAAAATTAAAAGAATTGGGATAATACACAAGCAGATGTATGTTGCTCTATACATTTCATGTGGGGAAAAAAAGTTTGATTACTTGTCTGATTACTTCATGGTTATTGCATTTGATTCAGGCTTTGACATAGTATGTGAAAGATTGAGAATTTATTATTGGTTATGATTACAGTAAAATCTATGTAAATACTGATATTTGGGGTGTTTTTTTGCTGTGGTAGTAAGATGTGCAATTTTTAAAACATGTTTTTGCATCAATTTTATATTGTTCTTGTTATTCCATGTTTTCAGTTTTTTAACTGCTATAGGTTTCTGATATACTGAATATTACATGGCAATTAACTTAGGATTTTCCAAACTTTTGATTTAGGAATCCAGTCTTATGCAGTGATTAGTCTGTATATTGTAAATGGTTTGTTTGTTTTTGTCTTTACATTTTGTAGTTCTCTCAGCATTCATATGATAGAAAATGGGCTCATATCCAGAAATGGATGGTAGGCTAAAATCACCTGCTGTGCATGGTTTTGCCACTTGGACATTTAACACAGGAGGAAGTAATTTACTAATGGTGTGCTGTGTGTCCTTTCAAAGTGTTTTACTACTGGAAACAATAACAAATAAACGATATATGGATAAGTGTTATATAGATGTGGATGTTTAATGGATATACAGGGCACTTCTTCACATCAAAAGGCAAACTTTGGAATAAGATACATCTCTTAAAATGAAATGCTTTTTGTTTCTGCATATGCTGGCTTGAATTCATAAATCTGTTTAAAATGAAATTACATCAGTTGCAATCTAGGTAAACATCTCTTCAATAGAAAATGTTCTTATTTCAGTTAATTTCTGGTGCTTGGGTTTTTTAATTGTTTTTTTCTTAGCAGATTTGCATTCGTGCATTTCCTCTTTGAGTAACATGGCAAATGTTAGTCTTTTCACTGATGATTTAGTCACTTTTAAGACTTTAAAGAAATAGTTGTAAAAGATATTAAAAAAAAAAAAGAAATTCCCCCCAAAACCCTTCATGCATCACTTGCATGCCTTTACCTCTTGCCCCTTGCATTCAATTAATAATGACAAAATGGTTCATTATTAATTTCTTTGGATTAAATCCACCAAGTAGGAAGCAGTGGAGAGAGTTGAGTTACAGCCTGAGAAAGCTGCTGTTGGGTTTGTACTAATTTAATGCAATGTTTCTTTAGAGATTTTGTTTTGCAAGCTTTATGTGCCTCTTAAAAAGGCATATGGGAGATTAATTTCCTTTTATGTCTTTGAAGTGTTCACAGTGAATGTTTTGGATCAAGAAGATCCAAGTAATACATGACAACACTACCAATAATTTCATATAGTTATAAGTATCGTGACAGTTAATCAGCACTTCTGAAGAAATTCTAGAACTGTCATTAGAATTTTTTTACAAAAGTTATTCTGACTTTATATGGCTCATTCTCATGTCATTTGCAAAGAACAACATATTCTGTTATCTCTTGGTGGAATGCACATTTGAATGTTTGGGTTTTTTCTACTAGAGAGCAAGGGTTTCCAACCTGTGGACCACAGATTACATTTCTGAGCAATCACACTTTGAAATTAATGCCTCTTAATTGAATGCCACCTTTTTGCACTCATAAGAGGCCGATTTGCTGCAAGAGGTTTCTGAGCAGGTGTGCACTCCTTTCCTGCATTGGGAGACCCAAGTTCTGTATTAGATAAAACACACATTTCAAGCTTAAATTCTTAGAAGTCAAGCTTGATAGCTACCATGAACAGTTACCTGTTTGCAATATGTACTTTAGTACTTTATCCTTTGACGAGAATATGCTGAACTCTTAGCACTGACTTTCTATTTTCTGATTGTATGTCAGGGAGAGACTTGTTACCATAAGTAAATTAACTACAGGAATGTACAGAAAATTGTATCTGTAGTTGAAGTTTTGCATTATAGGAGCATATTATTAGCTGAGCTGTTATACAGGCAATTGAGAAGAATCTTCTTTAAAACAGCACACTGTCTGCTTACAAACTGCAAATATTAACCTATGTTTGTTCATTTAGACTGCAGACACAAAATATATTTAAAATTGGTGGTGATCTGACTATGTGTTGAAAAGTTATATAGCATAACTATGCTATATAACTATTAACTAGCTATTAATAGTTAACTATTAACTAGCGTTAAACTAGATGTGGAGGG
>WAAB01016233.1:19952-37662 GCA_013389865.1 Piaya cayana | reverse complement strand
AGGAGAGGAGGCTGAGAGGAGACCTCATTGCTCTCTACAACTACCTGAAAAGAGGTTGTAGAGAGGAGGGTGATGGCCTCTTCTCCCAAGTTACAAGGGACAGGACAAGAGGGAATGGCCTCAAGCTGTGCCAGTGGAGATTTAGGCTGGACATCAGGAAAAAGAAATTCGTGGAAAGGGTCACTGGGCATTGGAATAGGTTACCCAGGGAGGTGGTTGATTCACCGTCTCTGGAGGTGTTTAAGGCACAGGTGGATGAGGTGCTAAGTGTGATGGTTTAGTGTTTGATAGGAATGGTTGGACCTGATGATCTGGTGGGTATCTTCCAGCCTGGTTATTCTCTGATTCTATGATCTCTATTAGATAACCTTTGTTCCATTTGATCTAGTTTCCCATTTACCTCTATTTCCTTAAATATTCTTTTCTTTCAAAATTATTCTAAAGTTTCACATATTCTTGATGTGAGGTTTACAGATTTTTACTGCCTGCTTTGCAACCTTTCTCATCACCTGTGTTCCTCATCTCCTCCATTCTGAATTTATTCTACATATGGTATTGTCCAGTTTTTCACTAACAGTTCTCCCTGACAGATCAATTCACTATGCTTATTTCAGGATCTCTGGTATCTTGCATTAAGTTTCCAGAACTCAGCAGTAGGAACTTTATTCTCGATGTTACAATCCACTGCTGGTTTTTTGTTGTTTTTTTTTTTCCATCATATTATCCATCTTGTTTCTTCCTCTTAAGTCATCAGTCACAGTTGTAGAATATTTTAGATTCATAGAATAGTTAGGGTTTAAAGGGACCCTAAAGATCATCTAGTTCCAGTGGTCCTGCCATAGGTAATGACATCCCACCACACCAGGCTGCACAAGGCCCCATCTGACATGGTCTTGAACACCTCCAGGGATGGGGCATCCACAGCTTCCCTTGGCAACCTGTTCCAATGTCTCACCACTCTCATTGTGAAGAAGTTCTTCCTTATATCAAGACTAAATCTGCCCTTCTCCATTTTATACCTATTCGCCCTCATCCTATCACCACAAGCCTTTATGAATAGACCCTCTCCAGCTTTCCTGTAGGCCTATCATAGAATCACAGAATCATAGAATCACCAGGTTGGAAAAAACCTCCAGAGTCATCAAGTCCAACCATTCCTATCAACCACTAAACTATGTCCCTGAGCACCTTGTCTACCCATCTTTTAAGTACCTCCAGGGATGGTGACTCAACCATCTCCTTGAGCAGCTTGTTCCAGTGCCCAGTGACCCTTTATTTCTTTCTGATATCCAGGTGCAGCTTGAGGCCATTGTGCCTTGTCCTGTCGCCTGTCACTTGGGAGAAGAGGCCAGCACCCTCCTCTCTACAATCTCGTTTCAGATAGCAGTAGAGCACAATAAGGTCATCCCTCAGCCTCCTCTTCTCAAGGATAAACAACCCCAGTTCCCTGAGCCCCTCCTCATAAGTTGTTCTCCAGCTCCTTCACCAGTTTAGTCACTCTTCTCTGGGCATGCTCTAGAGCCTCAATATCCTTCTTGTGCTGAGAGGCCCAGAACTGAGCACAGTATTTGAGGTGTGGTCTTACCAGTGCCAAGTACAGGGGCAGATTAACCTCCCTGGACCTTCTGGCCAGTTCTGATACAAGCCAAGATGTCATACCCCCCTCATAGACTTGTGAATGTCTAATCGGTCAAGCAAGTCTCTAACCACTTCCTCTTGGGTCATGGGAGCTTCATTCTGCTCCTATAGCTCCTGGGGATGTACACAAGGAACAACTTTCCTTACTATTAAAGACTGAGGCAGATCTACCTGCTCAACTACGCTGGGGTTTTTTTACTCTGCCAGCTCGGTTTTTGGTACATGAGCACAGCTTGCTCCTGCATTGCCAGGATTTCTTTCTTAAAGAGTACCCAGCCCTCTTGGGCTCCCTTGTCCTTAAGGACTGTCACGCGCAGGACTTTATCAACCAGCCTTCTGAACAGTCCAAAGTTTGCCCTCTGGAAGTTCAGGGTGGTCATTCTGCTAACCCCCCTCCTCCTCTCACCTAGGACTGAGAATTCTACAATCTCATGATTGCTTTGCCCAGGTTGTCCTCCAGTTGTCAAATCCCCCACAAGGCCTTCTCAGTTCACAAATGACAGGTCCAGGAGAACACATTCCCTTCTTAGCTTTTTCACCATTTGTGCAAGGAAGTTGTCTTCCACAAACTCCAGGAACCTCCTGGACTGCTTCCTCTCTGCTGTATTGTACTTCCAGTAGACATCTGGTAGATTAAAGTCTCCACAAGGACAAGAGCTAGCAGTCTTAAGACTTCTCCCAGTTGCTTGTAGAAGAGCTCGTCAGCTTCTTCTGTTAGGCTAGGTGGTCTATAACAGACTCCCAACACAACATCTGCCTTCTTGTGGGCTCCTCTGATTTTTACCCACAGACACTTATCCTGTCATCATCATAAATCGAGCTTCATGGTGTCAAAGCACTCTTTAACACAGAAAGTGACCCCACCAACTCTCCTACCTTTCTTGTCCTGCCTGAAGAGTCTGTACCCCACCATAGCACCACTCCAGTTATATGAGTCATCCCACCATGATTCCATGATTTTGATAGAGGTTGATATATAACTTAGTAGCTAACTTCAGATTTGAGGAGAGCAAAGAAATTTCAATATTAATTCAATATTACATGTTTTCATACTTCTGGAAGAAACAAGATGTGTGTGACAAAAAGTAGAATGTCTCATTAATAAACATAGGAACACTGCACTTGTTAAATACACTGATTTGCAGAGTCATGGATATTAAATAAACATATACTCAGAATTCATACTTAAATTACAACCTAAAATATGAGTGATAACAGCCAATAAATGTTTAAGTAATGTGAATGGTGGAAATGTTTCTGGGATTATTGCTCCTAAAAATACTTTGCTTATTAGTTTTATATTTGCTTTTTTATTATATGTGGAGGGTACATTTCAATTTGACTTTGTACTATTGGTTTTTCTTTCACCTGTTTTCCTAATCTGGTTAAATCAAGTAGCATACCTGAACTGCTGCAAGTCAACACAGGAAGGATATGAATCTTCTTGAATGAGTCCAGAGGAGGGACAAAAAGACAAGCAAAAGGCTAGAGCACCTCCCATACAAGGACAGGCTGAGACAGTTGGGCATGTTCAGCCTGAAGAAGGCTCAAGGGAGACCTTACAGCAGTCTTCCAGTACTTAAAGGGGACCTACAGGAAGGCTGGGGAGTGGCGTGTTATCAGGGAGTGCAGTGACAGGAAGAGAAGTAACAGCTGTAAGCTGAAAGGGGAAGATTTAGATGAGCTATAAGGAAGGAATTTTTTACTGTCAGGTTAGTGAGGCACTGGAACAGGTTGCCCAGAGAAGCAGTGAATGCCTCATCTCTGGAGGTGTTCAAAGCCAGGTTGGATAAGGCTTTGAGCAACCTGGTGTAGTGGAAGGTGTCCCTGATAATGGCATGGGGTTGGAACTGGGTTATCATTAAGGTCCCTTCCAACCCAACCCATTCTGTGATTCTGTTAAATGTTCTGAATTTAATAAATATACCTAGAGAAAATGAAGACTTTCACCACAGAAAACCAAAGGTGACACAGTAGTGAAGCTGTCTAATTTCGTAAATGTGTTGTGCCCAGCAGAAATGTTTTAGTTTTGTAGCATCTTGTTTAAGTACTTTTAAAAAAGTAATTAAAAATATCTCTCAAGTTCCTGAGCAGAGGGGTTTTTGAATATTCTTAATCTTGTTGTAAAAGTTACTTATCTGTGCTACTCAGCCAATTCAGTTTCTTTAAAATGTTACATGGAATCTCACGAAGTGTAAAATTTAACGGTTGCTAAGTAATTGTGTTTGCATATATGGACATACACATACATTAATAACTGTAAATAATTACAGTAGTAATATGTAGACATCTCTGTATGTGAAATGGGAAAAACACTGAGTTTCTTGGGAGCAATCCAGTGTTGAAACTCTCTTGGTATGTATAAACTTAAAATGGTTAAAATGTGCTACATTATAACAGTAAAGACATGTCATTTTGAATAAATACAAGCAGTTAAATGTAATGATTATTTTTAAAATTACATTGGACCATTACCAATTTTTAGGGTACTTTCATTATGTAAATTTAAATAACTTTTAGCTAACAATTATATTAAACAACAATGTAAGTAGTGCAATAGTACTTACCTGAATTAAACTAAAAAAGAAATGCCAGTGAATTATATTAAAATGCCTTACTTAAATGGCATTCCATCCCATAACTATCTCGAGATATTGTTTCTTTCAAATTTATATAGTATTCTTTTGATAATATAGGCTGAGTGGCTGTTTCTCTACCTGACTTAGGGGTTTTGTTTTGTTGATTGTTCACTTGCATAAAGGAAAATATTAATGTTATATAGTGACCCTCTGCCTTCCCAGCCATAAAAAAAAAAAGAAGAAAGTAAATGTAATGATGTTGTGTAATTTTCTTGACCTCTACCAACTTTCATTCTATACAAGGTACTTAGGACTCTAAGAAATTAGAAGTGTAAAACTTATCTATAGCCTGTTCAAACTTGAGTTTTCTTGAAAGCTGTCAGTCTTGACAAAGCCTTCTCCAACCTTGTTTTTTCCTACTAATATTTAAGCCACCATCAGTACATACCTTTAGTTGTTACACAAACTAATGTTGTGTGTGTGTGCATGTGAGTGTACATATGATATTCACCACTGTAGTGAAGAAAAAAATCTATTTACTTTCCCTTCTTTTAAACTTAATTTCTCTCATATTAAAAATTAATACTGAGGAGGAGAATGAATATAACAAAAGGAAAACTGATAGTAAGATCTGTCATGATCATAATAAAATTACACTCCAATGAATAAGGTTTTCTGTAAGAAGACGAGCCCGATAGTTGGCTGAGTTATTTACAATTCACTGAGAATGTGTACATGTAGACATAACTTGTTCTGAAAGGGTTTGTGGAATTGAACTTCCAGTTCACTGCATGTGAAACATGCTGTTTGAATTAAATAATTTTGTTTCCTTATGCAGAGGGAAAATGAACTAGAAAGTACTAGCACTAAACAAGCCACCTTCTGAGACTGAATAGAGATTGATAGAAGACATTTTGAACTCCATAGTAAACATTTACAGGCTTTTGTTGTTATTTGCAATTTATAGTGTGTATTCCCTGGTGTCTTGTAACATGGAAATCCATCTGGAAGCCTTGCCTATAGGTAGGATATGTACAATACTTTTCCTTTACTATCACAACATTTTTAGGAAATTCATTATCCTTAGAACTTCTCCCATTCTTTAAATTTCATTGCAATTTGGCAATAGAATGAAGAGCTGGATAACAATGAAAGGGAAACAAAATTAGCCACATACACTCTATATGTATGGTTACCTACTTGTTTAAGGAACCGAGTTAAACTGTATGCTTCTTTCTTCATTTACATATTTTAAATTCATGGAAGAAATGGGAGGAAATAACTATCCAGTTGCATAACGCTAGAGAGACAGCCACTAAGCCTTTTCTTTGCTTCATTAACACCATCTTGTATGTCACAAAAAGCAAGCTGAACAATAAGGGTGGAAATATTGCTGGCTAGTTCTGCTTCAAAGTGGGTGAATAAATATAAGTCTGATTGTTTCCTTATTAGCTTTTATTTGGTTTTCTGTTATTATTTTTTATTATTGATCTGAAGGAGAAACTTACAAATATAAAATGAGCAAAGACATTTTCAGGTTTCCCAAATGCAGTAGTGTGCTATCTCCATCTGAGGGAATGTTTCCTACTGAAGCAGTGTTAAACAATCCACCCTTCCCCCTACCATAACCAAGGAGCTACTACATTTTTCCCTGCTTTATTTTCCCCTCCTCTGAAGACAAGAGGAAAAACATGTCCTCACTGGCATATTTTTAATTCTATTTGACCTGAATAGAAGGCTTAAGACACATAATTGAAATCGCTATGAATAATAGTAGATTTTAGCAGACCAACTTCAGAAGCTGATGGGCTGCTATTGAAAAATGACCCTGACAGCCCAGGTGACAGGTACAGATGAAATTTACAGTTGTCCTAACAACTCAGATGGAGTTTGCCAGCTCTGCTTCAATTCTGTTTCCCATGAAAATAGATACTGAATTTTACAAAAAAAAAATTACCTTTGATAAATTACAAAAATAAATTACAAATACAGTGCAGGCTGCCATGCCAGTTCAGGTACTTTCCTTCATTCATAATATGTTTACTTTGTAAGGAGGGAAGCCAATCAGTCTTTCTTCAGAAATCAAATTTTTAAACTGATTTATAGAGTTGTTCTTTTCTTCTTCTTTTTCTTCCCATTTATTTCCTCCAGTCATTGCAGCTTTTTTATAATCTTTAAGGATAACCTAATATGATTAAATATGAGCTAAATATGACTACTCTTTAGACAGATCATTCTTAGATCAGATTGGAAATTTTACTTTTTTATCTTTCCAAAAATTAAAGTGTATTTAATTTTAAAAAAAATTGTATTGTTTAAATTAAAAATTTTTGTTGCTGAATGGCCCCTACAATGAGCATTTCAAAGGCAGAATTCATTTATTATTGTAAATGTAGCATTTGTAAACTGTTCTTTCCCATTTATAGTGCAGATCACTCCTTCTTAAGGTAATAACCTGGACTCCTGATTATCATTTCTCTGAAGGTAAACTGTACCCAAACCAGAATGCTTCCAAGCATACTAGAATTTTTGGAATGGCAGTATGTCATGATTTGAATTCAAATCAAATTTCCAAGTGGGAAAAAAACCCAAACAAGCTAACCAAAACTTCTTTAAAACTTTTCCTCACAGTTCTTAACTAATACAGTGACCCTGCCTAAGTTATTTAGGAAAAGGAAGAATAATTTTATTCTCCTTCTACTTCCTAAATTCTGAGATGCCATCATGCTTAATGAAGGGAAAACTGGATGTACCAAGAAACAGAAGAACTTAAAAATAAACTGCTATTTTTAGTTTGTACAATACTGGAAATAGTTAATGGAATTATTGCTGTTGGGAATACCTGTTAACTTAACACAAACTGTTGTAAAGTATGTTTTATACAGTTTTTATTTCCAAATTGAACTTTAAATAGCCTTTATGCAGAATTAAACACTTGAAAATTTTCTCATAATATCAGTCAAAACTAAATCTCCAGAGAATAACTGATACCATTAGATTGTGTGTCATTGAACAGAGTAACCTTTCAGTAAATCCTATAGCAAAATTTATAATAAAATTTCCTATTAATTTTTTTAACAGGTAATTGATACCTATTCATGAAAGGCTTGTAATGATAGGACTAGGGGCAAGGGGTATAAACCGGAGAGGGACAGATTTAGACCAGACATAAGGAATAATTTCTTCACAATGAGGTTGGTGAGGCACTGGCAGAGATTGCGCAGGGAAAATGTGGCTGCCTTGAGTGACCTGAGTTGGTGGGAGGTGTCCCTGCCCATGGCAGGGGGTTGGATTTAGATGGTATTAAAGGTCCCTTCCAACCCAAAATTCTATGATACTATGATTCTATGAAGTGTACAAATGTTGTTTAATTATGATACAAATATTGGCATTGTTTTGTATGAAAAACTAAACAAGAAGACTTTTCTATTAAAGCAATTACATACCCAGCAGAATACAAACATGTTTTGTCACTGAAAGCAACTTCAATATTTAGCTTTTAATCTTCCGTTGATTTAATATATATTTAAGTTATAATCCATAGACTCAAGAGTAGATTTAATCCATGTATAGGTAAAGGAAGATGAAACATAGTGTCAACTGTAACAAATTTTAACCAATTGTGGTATTTTAGGATCACTCTCTGTGACAATACTAATGCTTTAGAGGATAATATGGCTTAAAAGATCAAGACATTTTTTTCCCTTCTTTTTGGTGCTGGATAACAGTTTAGAATTTCTACTGTCATTCATGCATCTCTTGGTAGATTTTATTATTTTGATCTGTAGCTTACCAAATTTGAAGTTGTTCTTCCAACTCCTTCTCAGTGCATTTACTTGCATGAAGAGGCTTGCAGGATTGTAAACCTGTTTATGAGAATGGAAAACTCAGCTATGCTCTTTCATGTATCCCTATCCTTTGAAATTAAAAGAAAAGAAGTGGAACTTCCTGGCAGACAGGAAGAGCCAACTTCAGGGAAGCCGTGTTATAATGCCCGCTGTGACAAAATGTTTGAGGCAAAAAACATTCAGACTGCCCTGACATTCCACCCCATGACTTAAACATTTGTCACAGGAATGCAATCGAAAACTCAGATCCCTGTTGTCCATAGTGGTGACACTTTAGGGTGCAGCTTGCTCAGTTGAACACGGTGCTGCATCATCTACACTCTGCTACCGTCAGCTCTGGGCCTGGAATCCATCCAAGTGAGAGAGCATGATGCCCGCTCCTGTGTTGTCCTACTGTTGAACGCAACGCATAAGCAGGTAGTCTTCAGGCAAAGTGGTTAAGACAAGAACAGTCTTACTTCACAAGTATCTTCATCAATTATATATCTAGAGAGAAATTGAATGCACCCTCAGCAAATGTGCAGATGACACCAAGCTGAGTGGTGACGTTACCACACCACAAGGAAGTGATGTCATCCAGGGCAACCTGACAAGCTGAAGAAGTAGGCCTGTTTGAAACTCATGAGGTTCAACAAGGGCAAGTGCAAGGTCCTATGCCTGGATTGGGTCAGTCCATGGTTTCACAGGGTGGGGGATGATGTGACTGAGAGCAGCCCTGCAGACAAGGACTTGGGGTCCTGGCTGATGAAAAGCTAGACATGAGCCAGCTATGCATGCTCACAGCCAAGAAGGCCAATCTTATCCTGGGCTGCATCAAAAGATGCATGACCAGCAGGATGAAGGAGGTTAAGCCCTCTATTCCTCTCTTGTGAGACCTCACCTGTAGTATTGTGTCCAGTTCTGGAATCCTTAACATAAGAATCATATGGAGCTGTTGGAACGGGTGCAGAAGAAGGCTACTAGGATGATAGGAATGGTTGGACTCGATGATCCAGTGGGTCTCTTCCAACCTGGTTATTCTATGATTCTGTGATTCTATGATCATAGGGCTGGAGCATCTCCCACACAAGGACAGGCTGTGAGAGTTGGAGAAGAGAAGGCTTTGAGGAGACCTTATAACAGCCTTGCAGTACCCAAAGTGGAGTACAAGAAGGCTGGAGAGGGCCTTTTTACAAAGGCATGTAGTGACAGGACTAGAGGGAATGGCCATAAGTTAGTGAGGGAAAGATTTAGACTAGGCATTAGGAAGAATTCACTGTGACGGTGATGAAGCACTGGCAGAGGTTGCCCAGAGAAGCTGTGGCTGCGTCATCCCTGTAGGTGTTCCAGGCCAGGTTGGATGGGGCCTTGGGCAGCATGATCTAATGGGAGTTGTCCATGTCCATGGCAGGGGGATTGGAATTTGATGATCTTTAACCCAAACTATCCTATGATTCTGTGATTCAGCTAAGAAGATGTTATAAATATTTCTGGAAAAAATCTTGCCTCCTTAAGACGGATTTTATCAGCACGAATAATGTTTTCATATTTAAATAAGAGTCTTTAGTTGTTTTTGAGGTTTTCTGTTGATCAGATAGATGGTTTTGAAGTGTAATCTTAAGTAAGAAAAATTACTAGCCAATCCATAAAGTCAATCTCCCCTCATATAGCTGTACTTAATGTATCAAAAATTCTTCAGTCTTGTATTTTAATGTAATCACCTATGAATGCTTGTTAACTTTGAGTACTAAAAGATCTCACCTCAATTTTCTGAAATTAAAGAACTTTTTGAGTTCTTTAGCTTGGCTGTGATGTTGAGTGCTTTTCAAAATATATATATTCATGTTGGGAATAAAGTAGCGGTACATGAAATGACTGAAGGTGACTGAAAACACATTCAGAGATATGGCTACAGAAGGCCAAGTAATTATGAAACAAATCTGTTGATTTACTTATAAAAGTACTCAGTGCTGTCGTCATGAATTTTTTGTCTTTCATTTGTCATCTTAAGTGAGGGAAAGCAAGAAAAATGCTTTAGACCAGCTGACTGCTCGAGTTTCATAATTTAAAGCAGTCAGGAAGACAATGATTTGATGACCTCAAGATTCATCCTGCTTAGGGGGATCTGCATGACTTCAAGCTTTTAGAAAGGATCCTAAATTATATCAGTCGTATCCTTGCGTTCCTGGTATAAAGGTTAAGGGAAAGACTACATTATTTTTGGTAGCAAAGTTATTATTTTGTGGCTTCTATTTGAATTTGAACAATAAAGATTTTATTGTATTTAGAATCCTTTGTTCACCCCTTCCTGAGAAAAACAGTTTTGCTATCTAGGGTACGCTTTCTTCAAGTCATGTCAAAAAAAGGTTATTAATACGTTCAGAAAAAAACCCTGTAGCCTGATTCTATTAAACATGAAAACTCTGTGATATCTATTCACTATCAAACTTAACAGTGTATTGAAAGAGAGAAAGAGAGAGAGAAAGAGAGAGAAAGAGAAGAAAGAGAGAGAGAAAGAGAAGAAAGAGAGAGGAAGAGAAGAGAAGAGAAGAGAAGAGAAGAGAAGAGAAGAGAAGAGAAGAGAAGAGAAGAGAAGAGAAGAGAAGAGAAAAGAAGAGAAAAGAAGAGAAAAGAAGAGAAGAGAAGAGAAAAGAAAAGAAAAGAAAAGAAGAGAAAAGAAGAGAAAAGAAGAAAAAAGAAGAAAAGAGAAGAGAAAAGAAGAGAAGAGAAGAGAAGAGAAAAGAAAAGGCATTTTTTGTGCATTACAGATTTCTTCTTTCAAAGAAAACATTCCATCAGTTGAAATGCTCTAATTCATTTTAAGAATATTTCCCTAGTTTCTAGAAGTAACTTACGAATACTTAAAATTAGCAGTGTATAACACTGATCTTCATAGAATCATAGAATTGCTAGCTTGGAAAAGACCTTTGAGATCATCAAGTCCAACTGTACCTGTCCACTACAGAATCATGTTCTAAGCACTTCATCTACCCTTCTTTTAAATACCTCCAGGGATGGTGACTCAACCACCTCCCTAGACCGCCTGTTCCAGTACTTGATACCCTTTAAATGAAGAAATTTTACCTAAAGTCCAATTGGAACCTCCTCTGGCACAACTTGAGGCCATTCCCTCTCATCCTCTCACCTGTCACTTGGGAGAAGAGACCAACACTCACCTTGCTACAACCTCCTTTCAGATAGTTGTAGACAGTGGTAAGGTTTCCCCTTAGCCCCCTTTTCTCTAGGTTAAACAACCGCAGTTCCCTCAGCCACTTCTCATAAGACCTGTTCTCCAGCCCCTTCACCAGCTTCATTGCTCTTCTTTGGATGCACTTCAGGACCTCAATGTCTTCCTTTTAATGGGGAACACAAAACTGAATACCGTAACCAAGTTATCACAGCCCCAGTGATGACTACAGAGGCAGACTCACTTCCATGGTCCTGCTGACCACACTGTTTCTGACACAGGCTAAGATGTTATTAGCCTTCTTGGCCACTTGAGTGCAATGCTGGCTCATATTCAGATGCCTGTCAACCAACAACCCCAGGTTCCTCTCTGCTGAACAGCTTTCCAGCCACTATTCCCCATGCCTGTAACGATGCATGAGGTTGTTGTGTCTCATGTACGGGACTCTGCACTTGGCTTGTTAAACCTCATACTGTTGGTCTCAGACCATCAATCCAGCCTGTTCAGATTCCTTTATCAAGACTCCCTACTCTCAATAGGATTGACATTTCCTCCCAGCTTAGTGTCATCTGCAAATTTACTAAGGCTACATTCAATCCCTTCATCCAGATCATTGATAAGGATATTAAACAGAACTGTACCCAGCTCTGAGCCCTGGGGAGCACCACTTGTGACCGGCCTCCAACTAGATTTAACTCCATTTATAACTACTCTTTGGGCCTGGCCATGCAGCCAAGTTTTTTATCCAGCAGAGGGTATGCTTTTCCAGACCAGTGGCAGCCAGTGAGGAATTATGTCAAAGACTTTATTAAAAGTACAGATACACCATATCCACAGCCTTTTCCTCATCCATTACAAGGGTCATCTTGTCATAGAAGGTGATCACATTAGTTTGGCAGGACCTGCCTTTCATAAGCCTATGTTGACTGGGCTTGATCACCTGTTTGTCATGTGCACACTGTGTGATAGCACTCAAAATTAGCTGCTCCATGACCTTCCCCAGCACTGAGATCAGACTGACAGGCCTGTAGTACCCTGGATCCTCCCTCCAACCCTTCTTGTGAATAGATGTAACATCTGCCAGCCTTCAGTCAAGTGGAACTTCCTGTCAACCAGGACTAATGGTAGGTGATGGAAAGGGGTTTGGTGTGCACCTCCACCAGCTCCCTTAATACCCTTGGGTGGATCCCATCTGGCCTCACAGACTTGTGAATACCTAACGGGCCAGGCAGGTCTCTAACCATTTCTTGCTGGATAAAGGGAGGTTTGTTCTGCTTTTCCTCCCTGTCTTCTGGCTCAGGATGCAGAGTAACCTCTTCTCCCAAGTGACAGGGGACAGGACAAGAGGGAATGGCCTCAAACTCTGCCAGGGGAGATTTAGGCTGGACATCAGGAAAAAAAATTTCATGGAAAGGGTCCTTGGGCACTGGCACAGGCTACCCAGGGAGGTGGTTGATTCACCTTCCCTGGAGATGTTTAAGGCATGGGTGGCCGAGGTGCTAAGTGTGATGGTTTAGTGTTTGATAGGAACGGTTGGACTCAATGATCCAGTGGGTCTCTTCCAACATGGTTATTCTACAATTCTATGATTTGTTACTATTGTTATGCTAGTGTCCAGTAAAGGCTGAACATTCTCCTTTGCCTTCCTTGTTAACATATTTGTAGAAACATTTTTTATTATTTTCCACAGAATTGGCCAACTTCAGCTCTAGTTGGGCTTAGCTCTTCTTATTTTTTCTCTGCGTGATCTCACTTCATCCTTGTAGTCCTCCTGAGATGCTTGCCATTTCTTCCAAAGCTCATATACTTTCTTCTTTTTTCTGACATTCATCAAAAGCTCTCTGCTCAGTCAAACCTGTTTCTTTTTTCCTGAACAACTCATTTTCCAGCACACAATTATGGCCTGCTCTTTCACTGTCAGTATTTCCTTCTTAGAGAGCTTCCAGCCTTCTTAATACCTTTGCCCTTTAGGACTGCCTCTAAAGAACTTTATCAACCAACCTTCTGAACAGTCCGAAGCCTGCCCTCCATAAGTCCAAGGTGGCAGTTCTGCTGACTCCTCCCCAGTACTTCTAGAACTGAGAATTCTATCATCTAGTGTATCGCTATGCCCCAGATATCCTCCAGCCATCACAACTCCCACAAGGCCTTCTCTGTTCACAAACAGCAGGTCCAGCAGGCAACCTTCCCTAGTCATTCCACTCACCAGTTGTGTTGGGAAGCTTTATTCCATGCACTCCAGGAACATCCTTGACCATTTTCGTTCTACTGCATTGTACTTCCAGTAGACATCAGATAAGTTGAAGTCTTCGGCAAAGACAGGGGCTAGTGATTGTGCGACTTCTCCCAGTTGCTTGTAGAATATCTCATCAAACTGTTCTTCCTGGTTGTATGGTTTATAGCAGACTCCCAACACAGTATCTGACTTATTAGGTGTTCCACTGATATTTATCCATAAACAATTAACCCTACCATTGCTACCATTGAGCTCAAGACAATGAAAACACTCTCTAACATAGAGGGCTACCTGACTGCTTCCTCTTCCTTGCCATTTGTTTAATGAGGTCAGACTTCACCATGTATGCCTGTCAACTTGACAGTCTATTACACTGTTTACTATGAATTCTGATATCAGATCTCAGTAGATCTTGATTATTCTGTAGGGAAACATATTTATATTTGCTGTTCATCTATGTCTATACATCCAAAAATGTAATATCACTTCATTTGTTGTTGGCCTTTGTAAACCGTAATTAACAGACTTGTCAGTGGAAAGGAGTATTGAACTTAAGTGATAGTGATAGTTTTTAATGGCATAAACATCCCTTCATGAAGATTTGGACATGACATATAAAGACAAACTAGAGTAATAGTATGTTGAAGTCTAGTACAGGATTTCAGGTAGAGATTTAGTACTCAGATCAGTTTAACTTACAACTTTCACTGATAATCTAAAGGAATCTAACATATTGGTTGTACATCCATCATAAAAGCATCTTGTAAAATTTCTAATATTATGTGCTTGCAAAACTCTTAGTTATGTGATCTATTCATGCATAAGAATTGCATTTTATGTCATTAATGCAGGACATCTTAAATTGCATCAAAACCTGACTCAATTATAATCACAAAATATGTAGCTGTAAATAAGGTGATATCAATAAATTGAGCTTTGATTAGAAGGATGCTTCAGAGACATTAAGGCACCCAGTCCTATTTTATCAATGACATACACATGGAACAAAATGACACAGTAATATGTAAATAATAATAATAAAAAAGAGAGGTAACTAGTTACTAAAGGATGGTCTGAATTGTCTGTTTACATATTGATAGTACAAGACACCATGTTTCATATTGCAATTAATGTATACTGGATAGCATGGGTGTGTATATTTGGGTTCTACCAAATCAGGTTATGTCCATTAAAGGGGAAGGTATCCAAAGATCTACTCGTCTAAGAAATGCTTGAGGTCACCATAGAAATCTTCTTCAAAATGGGATGTGTGTAATACCGTGATTATAGTTTTGATGAAAAAAGTATATGACCATAATTGAACAAAGGAAGTAATGAAATTGGAATTAGTACATTTTCAGCACACAGCACTGACCTCTGCTGCTGATTTCTGTAAAGGTAACTTCCCTTCAAAGTAAGCCTGCAAACTGATGCAGGAGCTGGGAGCTAAGGCTCACAGAATAACACAAAAGGAATTTGTCTTACTAGAGAAATGAGAGGTGACTTGATCAACATCTGTACAACTTACATTTGAAATAATATAGCTGACAGTGTGGACAGGAGATTTTTCCTTTGTATGATGACAAGATAACAAGATCCACAGGCTTACAACTGAAGCTAAACTTAAGTTTTTCTCTTTGAAATCTTATCTCTGAAAAAAATGCATTTTCCCCTCAGAATAATGATATTTAAATTTATAAAATTTTAAAGAAAATTAAAAATTTACAACATTGTAAACTGAAATTAGATTTTCTCTATGTGTATTTTAATTATGTGCTTTCTGTTCTGTTTCTGGGACAATTCTCATAGTCTGTAAGTGGAGTCCATTTTGTATTGATCATTTTTTTCCCCTGAAATTAATACATGTATGTACTTTCTTGTTTCCTCTTTTCTTAGAGCAGTATAAAAAGGATTTTATATGTACTCCCCTCAGCATTCTTAGACCTCTTGAGTTTACTTGCTTGTGATAGATGCTTTCAAAAGGAGCAAAGCTAGCCCTATGCTTTTGGAGGTTTATAGTCAGGGGCCAGAACACTAAATAACTAGTTCCTCTCCTGTATTTGACTGAAGAATCAATGGAAGTCACTAGTGTTGTGTCTAGTATTGGAACTTTCCGCTTGGTTTTCACCTTTTGTCCAAATGAATTGGTCTTAATTATATCCCTGTGATAAGTACCAGAAGGGTTTTGATGTCCCTTTCTTTGAACCCTCAGCTGTGGAAATAGCAGGCAAATACTTTGTAGTTGAAAAGATAACATGAACTCTTATAGTCTCCTTAAACAACTGCAAGTTATATTGTTAAGGATGCTTAAAGGATTATCTTAGTTTAACTGAGATGCAATGACTGATAATGATAATATTTGTCTCAAATACAACATAATGTATTATGACCTACCTGTGTTGATCTCTCAATAAATAACTGCATTTCCTGACTTGTGTACAGGAAATTACTTTTGAACTCTTGCACTTCTCTTACAAAGAAGTATTTTCCTATGACAATATAGTGATAGTAACAAA
Organism: Piaya cayana; assembly: GCA_013389865.1. Taxonomy (NCBI): domain Eukaryota; kingdom Metazoa; phylum Chordata; class Aves; order Cuculiformes; family Coccyzidae; genus Piaya; species Piaya cayana. The sequence continues at coordinate 21,679 of WAAB01016233.1, read as the reverse complement.
AGTAAATATTCATAAAAGTTGTATAATTGTGAGATACTTGCAGCTTAGATATTCCTACCTATGATCATTTTCCCTTAAACAGAATTCCCTCACCTTCCCCCAACCCTGTTTAACAGCAAGTAGAGTTTTGTCCTGCAAGCATGTTATATTTTCACATGCAATTGGATCTACAGATAAGAAAAAGCATTAATTATGTTTCCAGTAAGTGGCTTGTAATTTAGTTTTATCTATCTATCTATCTATCTATCTATCTATCTATCTATCTATCTATCAAAAACATTATGTATACGCATAGAATTATGAATAATATTGTATTTGTTGCCATAAAACTTGTCTAGAAACCAGTGGCAGAGCATAAATGTCAGACTGGAGCAGAAAGAAATTTTTGAATTTGTAAACTAAAATTTAAACTAAATTTTAAACTACAATTTAAAGAAGTGTGTACAGCAGTATAATATCTGGATTTTATTTCATTGAAAATTTAAATAAGGGAAAATGTAATATATGAATTGGTATGTGCTTTTCTGTTGGGATATTTTTGTTTAAATTAAAATGTGTCTTAAGTAAAGTTAATATCTCAGTGTAACACATATCTATTTTAGATATTTTTGAGTAGAATTCTTACTGCATTGTCAGCTTATAGTAACTAGGCACTGGACTCTGATGTTTGCTCATTCAGAGTAATTTGCAAGCATATTGAAATATATGAAACAGAACAGGCCTTATGAGGAGCGGCTGAGAGAGCTGGGGTTGTTTAGCCTGGAGAAGAGGAGGCTGAGGGGAGACCTCATTGCTCTCTACAAATACCTGAAGGGAGGTTGTGGAGAGGAGGGAGTTGGCCTCTTCTCCCAGGTGTCAGGGGACAGGACAAGGGGGAATGGCCTCAAGCTCCGCCAGGGGAGGTTTAGGTTAGAGATTAGGAGGAAGTTTTTTACGGAAAGGGTCATTAGGCACTGGAATATGCTGCCCAGGGAGGTGGTTGATTCGCCTTCCCTGGAGGTGTTTAAGTTACGGGTGGACGGGGTCCTGAGGGACATGGTTTAGTGTTTGGTGGGAGTGGTTGGACTCGATGATCCAGTGGGTCTCTTCCAACCCGGTGATTCTGTGATTCTTTGTGATTCTGTGAAAATATATGAATCTACATTATGGACCAAGCTGAAAATTTAGATGACAAACATCAGCCTGTTATGTTCAGACTCACATCATTGACATATATCCTTAATGCTGCAAAAGAAAAAAAGGTTGTGCTCATGAATATCATTGTGGTTTTCTCATTACACAAAAATATACACTTAGACACCTTGAAGAAATTAATCTTAGGTTATCAAAATATTCTACTATTTTTATTTTAACAAGCCACTGCTTTGGTCAAAACCACAAAATTTACTTGATCAACCATTGTTCTATAAACATAACAGTGATAAATGCTTTACTACATGATATCCTATTTTAACTGAATTTGTTGTAGAACTCAGCGTCATCTGTGTAAATTATGTTACTGAATCACAGAATCACACAGAATCACAGAATCACAGAATCACCGGGTTGGAAGAGACCCATCGGATCATTGAGTCCAACCATTCCCATCAAACACTAAACCATCACACTTAGCACCTCATCCACCCGTGCCTTAAACACCTGCAGGGAAGGCGAATCAACTACCTCCCTGGGCAGCATATTCCAGTGCCTAATGACCCTTTCCGTAAAAAACTTCCTCCTAATCTCTA
>WAAB01016233.1:2190-19630 GCA_013389865.1 Piaya cayana | reverse complement strand
ACACTGCTGGCTCATGTTCAGTCAGCTGTCAAACAACACCCCCACGTCCTTCTCCTCCAGGCAGCTTTCTACACAGACTTATCGTAGTCTGTAGCTCTGCACAGGGTTGTTGTGCCTCAAGTGCAGGACCCGGCACCTGGCTTTTTAAACCTCATGCCATTGGTCTCAGCCCAGTGGTCCAGCCTGTTTAGATCCCTTTGCAAAGCCTCCCTACCCTCAAGCAGATCCACACTTCCACCCAGTTTACTGTTGTCTGCAAACTTGTTAAGGGTGCAACTCAATGCCTTCATCCAGGTCATTGATGAAGACATTGAACAGGGCTGGACCTAGCACTGAGCCCTGGGGAACCCCACTTGTGACTGGCCTCCAGCTGGATTTAGCTCCATTTCCCACCACTCTCTGGGCCCGACCATCCAACCAGTTTTCCACCCAGGAGAGTGTGTGCCTGTCCATACTGCTGTATGAATAATATTCTGATTTAATCTGATATGTATAATAGTATTTGAATCTGGAAGAGGAATGAAAGGAATTCTTTGTACTTATAGTTCAAATTCTTTGAACTTATAGTTTTAGTCCTATGAAATGCCTCAGTTGATGTATAAATTTGATTAAATTTGCACTAGAAATTTAAAAGCATGCTTTATATAATTTGAATAACTTTTTTCATTTGGTGATGAAACAGGTAATATATTTTTTTAATACATCCTCCCCATCTGCGTATTCTTAGAATCAGGAATATCACCAACAGTAACAATGCAGAAGTCTGTAGAACCTAAACTGCTCACAGCCAGTGCGTATCTTCACCTCTAAAAGGTTTGCCAAGCCACATGTGACTCAATGAACAAGCTGCACGTAAAAAACAGTGACTGAGTGGACATCTGTAAAATGCTGTTAGACAAAACATAGAGCCCCAGCTCTCCCTCCCAGTATGGGGATCATGGAGCCAGTAGCACTCAGGCTTTCCTGCATCACAGTACGGAGGCGCACGCTGATGGTGCTGGCTTCAGCCTCCAAGATTTGTCCTTCAGAGAATGAAATGGGCATGTATGAGGGGAAGAAATGAATAAAGTCTCTTAAGACTATAAAAATACATCTTGTTTGTTTTTTCTTGTTATCTGTTGCATTTCAGCTTTTCACGTCTTATTCACAGAGTAATGCCTTTTTATCCTGTTGAGTACTACTCATTTCAGGCATTGTTTTTTAAATAGAAAATATTACAGGCCATGTCTGCATACTGCACTAGCCAAACCTAGCATTTCAGAATTATTCCTCCTATTTCTTACTGTACAGCTGCTGTAGAATTGCTGTAGGTCTGAACTTGATTTTGTTTGCCAAAATGTCTCTACATCACCTTAATACAATTAAATACATATTCTTTCCTTCATACAGTTTAATACATAAGATTAATAATTATATGATATTTGATACCATATCCTTAACTATTGTTTAAAAAAAAAGAATATTTATCACAAAAATCTAATAAGAGTAGAGTAATCTACTCCTATTAGATTCGATTACTGACGTATTTATTTAACCTGGAGAAGCTGTGTGAAATACCCCTAGAAAGCCCTAAATCTTCTTCAGCATTGAGAACTGCTCTGTTTTACATAGGAAGGGTGTCCAAGAGAAAGGAAGAGTGTGTGGGAAAACACTGATTTCAAAGTGTTTCTTGTGTAGTACGTCTCACACTGAAAAATCTATTCTCTCTATAGAATTGTCATGTTCTATACATTATGCTTTCATTTGCTTTTATTTAATTTGAGAAACAAGTCAATATTGACCATCTGTTCCCTACCAATTTCCACAAAGTAGACTTTAAGTCTGAAATGCTTAATAAATTTGGAGTTACACTGCACATTGTAAGCTGCAAGAAGAATATCTTTTTAAGCAACATATGCTAAAAATAAATTGATATGAAGTTATTTTCATGAAACAAATAATTGCAAGTGTTGTAAAATATATACAGAATTATTCAGAGTAGGTGTATTTGTGATACTTCGCTCATTTCTCTTTGATAATTTTTGTGTAAAGGCAGAAATGTCTTGCATTGTTCAATTTTTAAGAACATCTTGCATATGTACAACTGTTTATGTAACTATCTATCTATTGTAAATTAAAATTGACATAAGTGATTATATATTATGAATTGAAAAACCCTATAAAAGCTATTAAAAACCCTATATAGGTGCTTAAAGCAATATATGGCTTTCACAGAAATATGTGCCACCTAGGCAGAATAATGCAGTGCCATTTATTACTTTCTACTTTGTATATTAGGAAGAAAAGAAGTAAAAACCATGGTCAGCAGAAGGAAATAATACAAAGACACCTGTTACATCAGTCCAGGGGAAATGTGTTTTTTTTTAACTTACGAATTAAGAATTTGTGGACACTTAGATCTAGCAGTGTCGTGAAATTATGTATCTGTTGTTGCATATTTGGTAGTCCTTGCAGGAATTAATCATGTGGTCTTGTTCCAGTGGTCCATTACATAACACATTCCACTCTTCAGCCAGAAAAGCAGGGTTGAAAGTATGAGAAATTAAAGTGATGAGATAATCTACAGCTATAGTAGCATTCTGTGTGAAACACTGTTCCCTTCTGTTTCTGGTGTAGCTGATGACTCAGCTCTTTTTATTTTCTGTGCTGTAAACAAAACCTTTGCTTATGCCATCCTTTTCTAAGACTTACAAGTGTGATGCATTTGCTCATATGATTAAAGTTTGTTTCCCTTCATTTTTTTTCTTCTTCTGTGCTTTTCAGTTGGACAATTTATCTGAAGTAGCACAGCCTCTTTCACCATTATAAAACTAACCATAAATATTGAAGTGAAAAATGAGGTTGTGGTTAGACAATAAAGAGTAGTTATAGAATTTTACAGGTTTTTTTTTGGTAGAAGGTTAGAGGAAGAAATAAACTTATGAAAGAAAATAATAATTCTATTTGTTCCTTTCATGTTGATGAGATACTGTGAATTTGGTGGTCTTATGAAAAGCAAGTAATACATTCTCCTTTGTAGTGACTGGATATTACTTATGGGATTTGAGGGAACTTATAATTGTAGTTGTCATAGTCAGTATCAGGCCTTCAATTTAGGAAAATCCTTGCTTTGAGAACCAGATAAACTAACTTTAAACAAAACCAAATAATTTTTGGAGGTGATAAAAAATATTCTTGTGGTGTTTATAGAAAAGTCTTGCTGCTAATAAAATTATCCATAATAATTCAGCAGAAACGCCTAATCATCCATGAATGAGGAAAGATTTGTATTAATTAATATTCATTATTTTTATAGCGGAAACCTGGTAGACAAGCAGATGGGTTAGAAGAAGAATGACTCACCCATGACATGTCACTTACCAATTGCATCTGGAGAATGTGTTTGTCCTAAAAGAAGCATTTCATAAAGATTCATATTTTACATAATTTCCTGTCATTTTCTAAGTAACAGATGCCAGCACAGTATATCTTGGGAAAGACCTGCTTACATTTCTTCTAGTGTTTTAAAATCAGTCTTCTTTCTGCTAAAACTAGAACAGTTGTTGATTCTTGAGGTATACTCTACAAGTTTAAATGGAGAATGAGCACATGCCCAGTATAGCAATTGAGCTGGAGAGGCATTTAACTTCCAAAATGTTGATTATCATTTGCTTGCTTATGCAACATTGACTGTGAGCTGCAGTTAAGTCTTCTTTTTCTGAAACTGTTAGGACTTACATGCTAAGAACTGTGCTATAATGATTTTGTGCTGGATCTTTATGTAACACACATACCATTGGCAAAGCAAAAGATTGTCTTCGTGGCCATTCTTACAGTGCTTAAAAGAGATTATTTTTTATTTAATTTGATTAATATTTTTTTAAGAAATGGCTGTATTTTATATGTTCACATATTAAATGTGGTTGCACAGACCTGTGCTGGCAGCAGGTCTAAAAGAAAATGAAGAGTATGTGATGAGGTTCTTGGTTCATGCTACAACGAAGACTAGAAGGCATCAGTTGCTCTCCATATAAATGATAGTGAATGAGCTGTGACAGATATGATCTGAGAAATTAGATTGGAAGTGGGCATGTACAGCCAGTTGAAAAACATAATAAATTATACTTCGGCAGTCTCATAGAGTACTGGGTAAAAAAGGGGGAGTGGAAGTGCTGCCTCAGTACTGATATGTTTTCATAAAATACAACAAGGGGAAACATTTAGAGATATGCTGTTCACAGATAGAGGACTGATTCAGATATTTTTCTAGTGTTCTCTTTGATTATAGCTACAGTAAGTGGTGTTCATTGTATTAACCTGAACATGATATTTTTCACTGACAGATAATTGTGATGATCAGTTGGTGTCTGCTTTGCCTCAGTCATCATTCAGCAGTTCGTCACAGCTGTCTAGCAGCCACAGCCCTGAATTTGCAAGGCTTAATCGAAGAGAAGGTGAGTGCATATTATGTGTTGATAGATGTTAATTTTTTACAAGCTTTTTAAAGCATTTTATTACCTGTGCTTAATGTTGAAATGTTACATAGTGAGGAAATTCTGGGTTATTTGGTCTGGAGAGAGTTATGTTTGTTTTCTAATGGAGAAAGGGAAGTTAAAACAGTCTCAAAGAAGTCACTTTGCCATGTCCATCAAGTTTTTCCTGGTAAAATTATACATTCAGACACTTGTGAGCATTTTAGTAATTTTAGTGTAAAGGATTCATCCTGACTGTGATGAAAGTCTTCATTTGATTTTCCAGCATAAAATGTAGACAGCTTTGGGCATATATCTATGTCTACTCCTAAAGCAAAATGTGTATTAATACAATTTCTTAGCAAGACAACAATAACACAAATAATCTTTTTCTCTTAGAAGACAAACAGGAATAATGCAAACATATGTATTTGTGTGTCATTCTGTACAGAAGTAGGGGCAGTGGCAGATTCCTTTTGGAAACAAAGGACCAGACATTAATGAAGTATTTTTTAAAAATCTGTTTTCTCTTTTTCCCAGCAATTTAAAATTTTCATTATTGTAATTTATTGTCTTCACTGAGCCTTATATTTTATTATACTTATTCCATGACACTGTGGCATGCTACATAACTGGCATATTTTCCAAATTCTTACTACAGTGAAGGAAACTTGCCTGTTAGGTTATTATTTATGTTGTATCTCTTTATTAACCTTCTGAAAGCTTTTTATAATTTCTAAATTTCTTTGGTATATTTGTTAAATACATAATTTCAGTATTTTTGGTCAATTATGGGATACTTTTGTTCAATGCAATTAAACTCAAACAGTATTGTTATTTTTATCTTTTCTGACTTGGAGCTAAAAGGTATGGGACTTGCATTTTAGTTAATATTTAGTATCAACTCAAATCATACAGAATCATAGACTCAGAGAATCATTAAGGTTGGAAAAGACCTCTGAGATTAGCAAGCCAACCTTTAACACAATACCAATACGTTTATTAAACCACGTCCCAAACTGCCACATCTACGTGGTTTTTTAACATCTCCAGGGATAGTGACTCCATCATTCTTCTGGGCAGCCGGTTCCAATGCTTTACTACTCTTTCAGTAAAGAAATTCTTCCTAGTATGCAATCTAAACCTCCCCTTGCACAACTTGAGGCCATTTCTTCTTGTCCTGTCACTTGTTATTTGGTTGAAGAGATCAGCACCTGCATTGCTACAACCTCANCAGAGAATCATTAAGGTTGGAAAAGACCTCTGAGATTAGCAAGCCAACCTTTAACACAATACCAATACGTTTATTAAACCACGTCCCAAACTGCCACATCTACGTGGTTTTTTAACATCTCCAGGGATAGTGACTCCATCATTCTTCTGGGCAGCCGGTTCCAATGCTTTACTACTCTTTCAGTAAAGAAATTCTTCCTAGTATGCAATCTAAACCTCCCCTTGCACAACTTGAGGCCATTTCTTCTTGTCCTGTCACTTGTTATTTGGTTGAAGAGATCAGCACCTGCATTGCTACAACCTCATTTCAAGTACTTGTAGAGAGCAGTAAGATTTCCCCTCAGCCTTCTCTTCTCCAGGTTAAATGATTCCAGTTCCTTCAAATGTTTCTCATAAGACTCGTTCTCCAGATGCTTCACCAACCTTGTTGCCCTCTTCTGGACATGCTTTCACACCTCAGTGTTGTTATTCTACTGAACACAGTGTTCAAGGTGCAGCCTCACCAGCACCAAATACAGGGGCACAACCACTTCTCTGGTTCTGCTGGCCACACCATTGCTGATACAAGCCAGTTTACAACTGGCCTTCTTGGCCACCTTGGCACACTGCAGGCTTATGTTCAGCTGGCTGTGAACCAACCCCCTACCTGAGGTCCTCTCCTGACAGGAAGCTGTGCAGCCACACTTCCTCCAGCCTGTAGCATTGTGTGGGCTTGTTATGACTAAAGTGTAAAACCTGGCACTTGGTCTTTTTGAACCTCATACATATATTTTGTGTCAAGGATACTGTAGAAATAAGAAGTGTTCTTTTTACCTGATGTCAACAGTTTTAGTATACTTTCTGTGTGAAGGACATCTATTCTGAAACAGTACACAGTACCTGCTATGTTATATAAAATCTGTCAAAAAAACCCAAGCAAACAGTCAAAACGTATCTCATAAGACTTTGTGCTGAGTTTGTGTCCCATTTATAATAATGTTCAGAAGTCATGTTAAAAATTACATTTAAGTACATTGAATGCTACAGAGATAAAAATTAACTTTGAAATACTGAGGGATCTAAGTCATCAACTTCATTAAGCAAGTATCCAGGAGCTCAGTCATTCCTGTAAATAAGGTGATTTTTCTTCTTTTTTTTTCCCCAGCATACCAACAAGGCTCTTGGACTTAACATTGCAGTGCTAGTATTAAGGAAGAATAAATACCTTTATGAAGAACTTTATTGAAATGTGGCAATATGGTGCTATTCGTAAACAAATCTCACTTTTTGACATACCTAAAAATAGTACTCTGTTTTAAAAGTTTGGCTTTAAAAACAGCTGAAGTCTGGGTTGAAATTAATTAAGTTGATATATCCGAAAGCATATGTTGCTCTTTCAAGTCATTTTTGTCTGTTGTTTGTTGTAAACCAGCCATGATCCACAGTGTACCTAAGTTCAAGGAGATTATGAAACTCCCAGCCATTTGGTAAGTTGTCTGGCAATGTGAGCATACAGTGGCTGGAGCTGTTATATGGGCTTGTGGAAGAAGGAGTTTCTGTGGACACAGACTTCTGTTTAATCCTTATCCATGAGGAAGCAATTTAAAAATTAAATCAAAGATGTAGTTCTGGGAGACCTAACTGAAATATTGAATCTTGTGTCACAATCTGATCATAATAATTAGGAGTTAATACAGATCATAAGAACCATGTTGGCTATTTAGAGTCATTCATATGCATTCAGTTCCCCCTTGTAGGTGTCATTATTATAGTATATATCCATGTATATAATAGAGAAGTGTGTAAATTAAGTTCTAAGGAAAACCTGACGATATTTGTAGTCGTATATTCATGAAAGTTTTATTTTGGTGGAGCAAAACAAGTCATTATATGTACAAAGTTACAAGTAAATGGGTTTAGCCATGCAAGAATTGATTGTTAAATTATGTAGAAAAATACATATGAACTAGAAGAAAAAAAGATCTGTTATTAGGAGACTATTACTTGGATTGCTGTGTTGTCAGTGATCACCTGTACGCAATGAACACACAATTACACTTCCATGATTATATTGTCTGATAACTGTAAATAAGTTTGCCTTTAACATAGGTAATTCTTTACTTTGAATAAAAACAAATCATTGATTCACCAAAGTTAAGGCCTGGGAATGTCGACGACTTTCTAACATGCTGTTTATACAAGATTACAGGTCCTCGTCCAATAATTTACTTGTTTCTTAAAAAAACAAAATAAGGGAAAATAGAACAGAATTTAGACATGAAGAAGTGTAGTATTTTTACATAGATTACTTAGGAGTCAAATTGTTTTCATTCAGGAAAGAAATAAGGCAAAGATATGTATAAACATAGATTCATTCAATTAGCAAAGGAATGGGTGGAAGGGTGGAAATTTACAGAAAATTTATCAGGAATGTGGGAAATTGCACTGAAGCAGGGAATTGTTCTTTAAACAAACAGCTTTATGTTTACTAGTTGTAGAAAATTAATCGGAAATGTTGATGGAGAAGCAAACACTATATTTAAAAAAAAGTACACTAACCACTAAAGAAAGTGTTTACATCTAGCAATAACTTGTTAAATGTGCTTTGAACTATTAATTATTATTGGTGCTTTGGTTTCCTGGACTTTTACAAGTACTCAAGCACTGTCAGTGCTGAAGTAGTTACTCTGACACCAGTTCTGCTTGCAAGAATGGAAAAGTAGATAGAAGATTCAAGTAACAAGAATTAAGTAAAAAACCCAAACACTAATGTCAGTCAAATATTTTTTAATGGAATAATGTATCTTATAAAATCCTGATTTAATTATTTGAGGTTAGTATACATCAATGCAGTGATTTATTATATGTGGAATTGTATAGACTTCTGGCCTAATGTTACATGACTTTATAATTTTAAATAATAGCACAATATTAATACAGTCCAAGTTAAATAGATTAAGATCTAGATGGCTGATCTCAAAAAGTGTTTATCACTACTGGTGTTTCAACAGAAGTGTGGAGGAAAATCTTAGACCAACTGGGTTCAATACTTTTGTTGATTATATACAAGTACATATAAAACATCTTTGATGAAATTTATAAATGACATGAAGATTGGTGAAATAGGAAATAATTATGGCAAAGCAATTATGCAGAGTTATGGTAAGAAATTTACCCATTAAAATAAACACTTTAGCAAGATGAGTTGTAACTTGTTTAGAAGAAAGAATGGTTGCCATACATATCAAATACGAGCTATACACTACAGAGATATCTGTGTCACTGTACACTTCACCTGTGCAGTGTGTGGAGGATCCTGAAAGATTTGTTGAAAACCTAGGCTGTTCTTCTGTTCTGGTTCCACCACTGTAAAAAAATAAAAAAAAAAAAAAAAAAATATTGTGGGAGGTAGTTTTGTTTATCTTTCCACATGAGACCAAAGGCAAAAAAAGGAAAGAAAAACATGACCCCCCCCCCCCCCCGCCCAGCAAAAACAACAGAAGAAACAAAACACAGCCTGAAGAAGGTGTGAAAAAGACAGATGGGGTCAGTAACATTCAAGCATTTGCATGTTTTAAATGCAGGCATGTAGTCCAAAAGAGAGTCCTTTTTTAAGATCTTACTTTATGATTTTTGTTGGGGACAAAAGAAGAGGGGAAATGGCCAGCATGCAGAGCATGCTTCCAAGGACTAGTGATACAAACTGTAAGTACTAATATCTACTCTGGACCATGAAAGATGTGCCTCTGTTTACTCTTTGCCAATAAATTTCATGATGAGTAGTCAGCTGAGGTTTGACACTACAGACTCTTTACTCCATCTGGAAATACAGACAAATTCTTGACATTTTGTCACCCAACCAGATCTATGGAAGAACCATCTGCTAGAAAGTAAGGAGGCTGGGTCATTGTTGAGGTCAGGATCTTTTGATCTGGCTGTGAATAACTTCTGCATATTCATACAGTTACTTAACTGAAACACAATATAAGAAATCTGAATGTAGAAGCTATCAATCATCAAAAAAAATCTAGTTTATAACTTTCTATTTCCCTGAAGCAGAAAGAAACCCCTTCTTTTTTAAATTACACTGTCAGTTTACATTGCCAGATTTTCAGAAACAGGCTGAAAATTGAATACATTAACAGGTCTGTTTTTTCTCTTATGTGTATATGGAGCTTCTTTCTCTTTCTCAATAGTCTTTACCCTACCATTAACTTAAATACACCTTATTGCATTTGTTTTCAGTACAAAGAGCATTGAAAGAATAATTTATTCAGTACAGTACTGTAGAGTTGTTTGTTTTTTTTCTTTTGGTTTAAAACACTATATTTTAATCATTTTTTTGAGAGTTCACATTAAGTAGGTCAAAATGTATAAATGAATTCTATCTGTAGTTAAAGACATCAAGGAAACAGAGAAAAAAAGAACATTACTCACACAATAAATGTTTTCAACATTTATTTTAAGAAATAATTTAACCTCCATAAGCTAATGTAAAAACAATTAAAAGTAGACAAATTAAAATTCTTAGTAACAGCTAGATTTGTTAGTCACCAAATGATAATTAGAAAAAGTATACTCCCTCCATTCCATTAGTATGCAAATAAAATTCATTGATGTTTTGTTTTAGTACAAGCAATGGTAAAACGAAGAGGGAGTGAAAAAGATTCAGTCTGATGGTAGTCTTTATGCTTTTATAAATTAACAGCAAACCTAAGCTGATCCACCTTACATTAAGATTGAGATTTTTATGACTTCCAGATGTGTCTGGAAAAAGGCACAAGTGACATTCTAAATCTTTTATTTTTAAACTAAATAAAAAAGGCAGTGGCTACAATGACTAATGCATAAAAGACCAGATGACGTGTGCTACTTTATTGTCAATTATATTCCTGTACCATTCAATTACTGTGGAAGAATTTTAATTACTGCAATAATTGGAGCTTTCAGAAAGAACACCATCAATCTCTCAGTATATTAAATACAAAATTGTTTTTAGCACTATTTTGCAGTTTCACTTTATGTATGGAAAATGCTTTTAACGTCTGTTTTAAACATCTTAAAGAAAATATATGGTGTATATGAAACTTGTATATGGTATTGCAGATACACTACAACTTTCAAAATATTACCAAGTTTACTCCAGCTTTGGTGAAGGTAGGATTTGAAGCAGTAGTATCTCATTAATGTCTGAAGTTATATTTATGCTGGATTTCTTTTGCTTTGTTTGAGTTTGTGTGTGTCTGTGTGTGTGGTATGATTTTGATGTTGCAAAAGATGTATGGGAGAAAGAGAAAAATTGAGAAAGAAGGAGAGAAACTGAGAGAAAGAAAGAATAAAAAAGAAAAAGGTAGAAAAGGAAATAAAGAGAAAAGTGAGACAAGTAAGGTAAATACTCTTGTAAGAAAATGTGAATGAGCTGAGAGCAAGATCAAATAAAATTTACTTTAGAAATAGAATTTGTTATAACTCATGTATGCTAGCAAAATTCTTGAGCTCAATATAATAAAAAAGACACATCTGGATCTGTCCATATTGGTATTTTGCTATTTAGACTGTTATAAATAATTTTTGAAATCATAGAAAAAGGTGGAATTTTATCCAAAATTTGAATCAGTGTTCACCTTTTGCTAGAAGAGTCAAGATCAGGGATTTTGGACAGTTTCCTATGTTAAAAAACAATACAAAATTTTCTATATGATGCAATCTTGACTGTTTTCAGTAGTAATACAGAACAAATTTGAATGTCTTAAATTCCAATTTTAGATGAATTCTTAAATTTTTCAATTCTAAAGCAGAACAGTATAAAAATACAAAAGATGCCTCCTGCCACACCCATACAAAAAGTTTGGTGTCTTTAATTTTAACAAAAGATCTGTCTCTTGCTATCTCCTTTAAAGTAGTTTTCCTTGTCATGTTAGTGTTCATTTTTCTGGTGTACAAGGTGTGCTTTTCTGTTTTATGATCCTACTAATACTGTCTCTGGACTAGGACAGAACTGTAGTACCAGCTCCACTGGATGGAGAGCTCAGAATTGCTAGGTCCTAATAAACTGTAGCTTTCTTGTGGATATCTTAGTCACTGTTTTCCTCAGTGTCAGATAAGCAGGTATTGAACTAAACACTATCATAATCTTAAACCATCATGTTTTGTTTGTGATATTACATTCTCATCTAGGCCTTTAGACATCTCAAAAATGCAGAAATTCTTATACCAAACCAATACCAAGCCCAAATCTTACACCAAAATAATACATAAGACCTGAGAGTAAATTACTCATTAATTAAACTTCTTTTAGAAATAAGACTCCTTATATTAAATTGACTAGTATCTAAAGTAAGACTAACTGGTTGAAAGTAACATTTATTTAATTTTCCTCATTTTTTACTGTATAATTGAATAGAAATAAAACATCTAATAATGGCATTTTATTTTTCTAATTTTATTTTTAAGTTTTAAATCAAAACCAGTGCTAAAGATGGACGTAAAATTAAATAATGTCCTAAATACACTGATATATGTAATGGCATTGTGTATAGAAAAAGAACATTCATATTTTCATTCACACTTTAAGCTTTCTGTCACAATCTGGTTCTTATCAGGAGTCAAATTAATGAGAAGAATTTTTGTAGTGAGATTGACTGTGGAATCCTTTTACTTAGTAGTTTTGAATAAATTCCATTTGTCTCCACACAAGCTGAAGAACAGTAGTGGCTGTCTACCAGTCATATATCCTTTTGTTTTCCTTCCAAAACAGAAGTAATTTATATTCTAGATTAATAGTTTTCAGTTACTAACTATTGTATGTAAAAAGAGTTTGGCAGAGAAATTAGTGTTAGGTCATGAAAATTAGTGTAAAATAAAACATTACATTATAATTAGTACTATATTTCTTCCAGATTTTCACTGAACAACAAAATGTATCCGTGGTTCCTCAGTCTTCTACTTCACATCTTCTACTGTGTTGTCATGAAGCTCGAATTATAGCCAGACAAGCTGTAATAAATTATGTGGATGTAGTGAATGGAGAGAGGGTGTAACAAAAGTTTCAGCTGTACAGAGCAGTGCATAATGGCTCACTAACATCCTTGTCCATGTTGGAATAAAATCTATTCATTGCCCCCAGTATAAATATCTCAGAAAACTACTGTGATCCACCATCTAAGCCTGCAAAATAATTGTGTGAATTTGACTTTATGATTTTCTTCATCCACAGTGCAGTTTTTACCCATAATTCCTCCCACTGATGGAAACCAGTGGAAAAAGGACAAGTAGCTCCATGAGCAGGATTATTGATGTAGAAACAGAAGCGATAATGGACTTTAAGTTTGTTTTTTTTAAAGCCATTCTAATTGTCATGATAGTGGACAGTGAGGTACAGTTAAGTAGGTATTGGTTTGGATGGAAATGGTAGAACTTTCAATGAACATTTTTTTCCCCATTATAAAAGTAACAATTTTAGAGACTTACCTGCTTGCTACCTAATTTTTCTCTGTCACTGTTTAACACAAATAAGAACTCTGCTACTAGCTCTGTAATATGAAGTTCAGTATTATTTTTTTTTCATATATTAAGTTCATTTAGGAATTAGTAGATTATAATACATCGTAAAGTTAATATTTGTGTCATTTTATGCAGGTAGGTAATTAATGACAATGTGTATAAGACACAAAGCTTTCATCTCTATGCTCTCTTTATTTTTCCTCAACTCTTAAACGTGGGGAAAAAAAATCCTTAAATATTATGGAAAGTCAACTGCTTTATATGATATTGTAGTTATAGTAGTTGTCTAGTAATTGGACAGTAAACTGGACTTGAAATTCAGTAGTAATACTGTTTTAAAGCATGAAATCCAAACCAGAATTTTCAGTCCATTACAGAAGTATTTTCTGAAAATGTTTTTGTTTTTTTTTTAATAAAAATGCCATGAGAAACTAGTACTCACTAAATCTCTAGGAAACATGAGAAGGACACAGTTGATATCATTTGCATCTTTGCCAGACAAGTGTTTATAATACAAATTTTAATCTTTGAAAAAGGACTCTGAAGACTGAAAAAAGTCTGTTTTACTCAATAGTGGCCAAAGATATTACATTTTATGTTAAAAGAAGTGGTTTACAGACTTTGTCAATATTTATTATTTGTTGATTAATTGAAATGATCTATTTTATAACAGCTTCTCAAATGGAATGAAATCTATTCAGTACTAAACACCCTGCAAGTGTAAGCAGTATACCACCTTACAAGTGTAGCTAATTCAAATTTGAAATGCATATGGAATTTTAAGCAGATAAGTAACATCATTGATCAGGTATTGATTTAAAAATATCCACAATTGAGAGTTACAACTGCAAGATGAGAGGCAGAGGGTGGGAATTTTAACAAAAGCACAATCCAGAATGCTTCGATGAGAATAAATCTTTAAGTGCTATTGCTGATGATAGTTGTTTAATTTCAGTAACATTGTGAAATTCCATTGCAAATTCATTAAAAAAATTAAAAGAGAATGTTAAAGAAAAGATTTAGTAATTTAATAAAAATATACAACCAAGTGTATAGAGTAGACTTCCTCCAAATTTTTTCAGTGTTATGATTCAAATGTGTTCTTGATGAGTAATTGAGTAAAAGTTATGCTTATTATTTTTAGAAGTAGTGCAGCCAAAATCTACCTTTGATATTACGTACTTAAGCTGTAGAAATACTGATGTCAAAAGGGTCTATTGATTCTAAAATAGTGTAATTGTCACAAATAGATTGGTAGGAGCTCACTGACAAAAAGAAGCTTTCAGACAACTCTTGATATTTCAACTTCTAATCTTTTAAATGGGATTAAGCTGCCTCATGCCAAAGTGTGCCTGATTTCTGTATACAGAATGAAGAAATGAAGGGGAATCTCCACTTCTACTCTTACTGAGCTCTAGAGATGAATAGGTTTACATCTATCAAGAACGACCTGTTGTTTGGTTATTGTATGTCTGTACTTCTGAAAAAGGATGTTTGAAGTTTAAGAGAATTCATAAAATAATAGAATTTTTAGTTAAACTCCACAAAATGGGTAAAAAGTGAATTGTAGTCAAATGTGGATTCATTCTAAATGCTTAATAATTGTAAAAATAAATTAAACTAAACCAAAATCAGGATTGATTAAGGATAAGAAAGAACTGGAAGATACATCATTATGTATTGAAAATAATTGCAGATGTTTTCTGAGTTAGTTCTAGCTCTTTTTTTTCCTGAAAAGATTTTTTCTTAAGATATTCAATGAACCATTTGCATGTCATTCAATGTATCTTTACATCCATAAATTTCAATACATCTTATAAACATGTTTTTTTTAGTGAGCCATGACAGTTTAAATGGATGTTTTATTTTCATTAATCATAACTCTGGACAATGTTTGCTTAGTCCTTTGTTATTTTATGTCTCTAGGTCTTCAGTTTCTTCTCAGAAATAAATGCCTTGTTAACTACAGAAAATATTGCATGCTAAAGTGACCACTAGCTGACAAGAGACATTCTTCCTCTCAGAAACTAATTGCTCCTGATTAAAACTGATACTTGTGTTTCCTTAAAAACTGATGTCTGTACTTTTTTCAAAATACAGCAATTATAAGTAAATTATTATTATTTACAAAAATGTAAGTATTCTGATTTAGATTTTCAAAGTTTAAAACATGTATAACCATTTATTTTTCTGTTTTGCTAAGACACAAATATTCAGTAGAAAAATGAGTAAAGCTACTTTGAGCATTACCAATGTATGTCTCATATATGACCTAAAGTATAAATAAACTGTAACAAATTTTTGTTTGAAATTGTTTTTTAATGATAAGTAAAGCTTCTTCTGTTTTAAAGTAATTCAATAGCTTCATTTTCTGATATATTGTTCTACCTGCAATTACCCTCTAAAATTGTAGTTTTGTTTAGGTGTGACATCTTCTTTATAAACTGAAAATTACTTGTCAGACTACCCTAAATTGCTTTTCTGATTTACCTTTTACCCTTTCTAATAGTTATGGCAGTAGTAGTTCTTAAACATATTTTGTAGAAAATTATTGTTTCTAATAAGTAGTTTCTGTATATACTCACAAGACTAACTAATTCAATGCAGAAAGCCAGCTGTCTATATTTAGTAAAACCTCAATCTTGAAACTGGTAGGCTTGCAAAGGTAGTCATGGAAGAGCAGGCCAGGAAAAATGAAACAACCCACTAAAATACGAGATTTCAAAACTCATTACATTGTTGACTGTGTTTCCTCAAGGGATTGTTTTACCTTTTGGAGAACTGAGAAGGCTTGATTACTTGTCTGACCTGTGGAAATAACAAAAAGCTTTCATCATTTAATTTTTTACTCGATGGAAGTACTAGAGATATAAATATAAAATAGAAGTAATCTCAGCTTATTAAGTTCTTTAAAAAAAAGGAAAACAAAACAAACAAAAAACCCTCTCTCCAGTTCACCTTCTATTTGGATCTGCAAAATGAATCCCTTATTTTTGCTCCATATGAATATTTGTCACATAAAATTAATTCTATGATCATCTGATACCTTTAAATTTGCTAGTGTATATATGTAGGAACACAGGGTATAAGTAGATGCTTAAGGAACCATATGCATGCATAGGATTCTTCATGCTGAGATGAGAAAGCACAAAAACTACCATGGCTCTGTTCTCATTTTGTAAGACCATGCAAGATACTTTTCCTCTCACAAATCCAGGAGAGTTGTCTGTGTCCATTTTTCCCAGGACTTCTAGGATTTTTTTTCCATATTCATGTGTTTCACTTCCATCTCAAAGATAGCTAAAAATATTTAACTAAACTGAGACTTAATGAGCCACTGTTAAGCAGTTGTCCCTCAGGATTTCATTGTATGCTGGGACTAGCGACTAAAAAAAAAACCAAAAAAAAAACACCAGGGAGAATTTGGTTAAGTTAGGACCGAAATGGGACTCAAGGCGCACAACATCAAGACACGGCGCCTNGTTTTGTTTTAAGTTCTGATCTTTAATCAAGGGAGACAACTGCTTGGACTCAGTTTCACCTTGAATTACCAGATATGCAAAGCAGATGTGAAGGGCTGCCACATGTAATTACTGACCCTGGAGGTATAGAATACCCTACCATGACAACAGTTTTCAGAAGAAAGTTCTTGCCTCAAAACCCCTAAAGAAATTGAATGTTACCTGCAGGAATCTGATTCTGATTTTGCTACTGATGAGTCTTTGACTTCTCATTGAATCAAATGCAAATAGTATCTTAGTGTTATAGAAGTTACCTACTGGCAGTATCTGTCCTTGATTTGTGCAACATACTTTTCCCCCCCCTCACAACATTAATATTTATGAAAAAATATGACCCAACAATCACAGAACATGCTCTTTCTAATACTGTAATTTATTCTCTCTGAGAGCATTCTTCACCATTCCATATTTTCAGCTCATTTCAAGACTTTCTTAATGTATTCTTCACACATTAAGTATTTATGTGTTATTTATGACTAATCTGATGCAGTTCTGTTAAAGCTAACACAGAGATCTGGGTGGATATCAGAAAAAAGAGGAGAGCATATAATCTTTGGAAGAAGTGGCAGGCATCCTGGGAAGACTACAAGGATGAAGTGAAAGCATGTAGAGAGAATACCAGAAGATCTAAAGCCCAACTAGAACACATATTGGCCAATTCTGTAAAAGACAATAAAATATCTCCAAAATTCTACAAATATATTGTAGAATTGGAACAGGTCCAATAAGAATCTCCATCCTCTACTGGACACA
>WAAB01016232.1:93033-103581 GCA_013389865.1 Piaya cayana | reverse complement strand
TAATATATTAATAAATATATGAATAATAATATGAATAAATACAATTTTTTTTCACAGATGACAATGCTCATTAGAAAACCAAAATATTTGTGACATTACTGAGCAAAGCATAACTGTTCAACTGCCAGTCTTTCCTTGAAATATGTTTACATGCCCATAAAAATCAGAATAGCCGTCTTCTTCTTAACGCTTCTATGAGATATGCAGTTATATTTTCACAGTTCTGTTGTTTCTTAAGAGCAAAGGTACAGCACAGCTTTGCTAAACAAGTGTGATATGAAGAACTAGAATTAAATAAGGAAATATGAGAATCATGGTAAGCACAATCAACATTGATCAGTACATCCAACGCCATAGTGCCATTCGCATTACAATATCATCTGTTATTAAACACACCCGTCAGCCATTTCAGAGGCAGCGTGGCCACTTGCAAACCCATCAGTGTGTCCCAGCAACAGTTGAGCAAGCAAACCCATCTTGTACAACTATTTCTCATTACTCACAAGAAGGAACTACTCTGTTCACTAGAGAAAACAGATGGACGAGCCCACACAACCAGTCTGACATTAATCAGGCATTCAGTGACATGATATGCCTCTCCCAAAGAACATAAAAGCCTCCAAGATCCATTTGTTAATTGATACATAAATAAAAATACCACAAGGAGAAACATTATTTTAAGGAATAAAATAATTCCATATTACTTTACTATAAAGATATTTTTTGTTCTTCTTACAAAGCTTCTCCTGGTTCTAATGCAGTATCATTCAAATGTATAAACTATTTCCATGAAGACCTCTGTATAGTTGTCAACTGAAGACAGGAAATCATTAAATCATTTAAATTATTTTCAAGTACATTCAGAACACTACTAAAATCATGAAATCATATACTATATAATTAATATTTACTGCTTTAGCTCTTTTTCTCTTGCACATTAGCACTCCATGTAAGGTGTCAGATGTTACAAACCTCAAGATCAACCATTTAAGAATTTCTTCAAGACAGACTTTTTCACTGGCTTCCACTTACAGTAGAAGTAACAGCAAAAGGAATCAAAATGAATTCAGAGGAAAAGACAAGCCCAGTGAATACAATGACTTCATAATAAAGAATGTATGAAGCATCAATATTACAGTTACCCAATAAAAATGTTCTGCTTCCCCCTTTATAGGAAGCCTTGATAGTTTTCTGCTTTAATATAGAACAACACACCAATTATTTTATATTAATGAACTTAGTAGCTTCTTCTTTTCCAGTTTCCTTAAACCAAGAGATTCCAAAGGGTTCGAATAACTAAAATTGACATGACTGGCAAACCTTGATCCTATTTTCAGTTGTTTACATGACACAAAACCAATGATAGTGTAAAGTCTAATTTTCATACCATGATGGTAGAATTCCTGTTTAGCATTATCTGAAGAAACCCAAGTAAGTATTCAGCTCCCACTGGAGGCTTCACTTCATTAGACTCCTTGAAAGACTCCAGCATCTGTGCTTTGGTTCTTTGACTCACTACATTAGTAACATCACGTAAATATATCTTCTCCTGACCTTTTCAGCCTAGACTTCAAATTTTATCAGACAACTTGGACATCCAGTAAAGGGGGATTACAGAAAAGACACAAAAGACAAGTTTCCTGAGTGTCTTTCCTCAATTTAAAAAGAACAAAACCAAAGAGCCAAAAAACATATTAAAAAAAATAAACCTAAATTGTTTCCAAGTACGCACTAACCTNTTTTTTTTTTTTAAGCCTCTAAAGTATGGCACCACTCAGACTGGAGCTTTCCGAATGACTTATATGCAAAATAAAAAAATAAAATGGGGGTTTTTTTCCACTACAGCTGAGCTACTCTAGGATATATTTTGCATATTATCACTGTTTCTTTCTTCTGTCGTTACTGCCAATTGTTGAAACAGCTATTTTATGTTCCCCATTAACCAACCTGGTTTTTTTTCAAAAAGCCTGTACTTGGTGCTTAAAAGTTAAAAAGTACATATAAATTAAGCTTACTCCAAGCTTTCTACATTCCTTATCCTAAAGGCTGAATCTTTCATATTGTCTCTATATTAGATACGAATACTAAATACTGCTTATATAAACAGTAAAAACACTTGTGATGTGTTACATTATTTATGTAAAAGAGTTGACAGAAGTTAAAGGAAGTTTGAGAACAACATAAAAAAAATTGTACTACAGAAAACTTAGGTGTGAAGGGCACCTTGAAACAAGCTTCAGCATAAGCACGCTGACATAGAAAAATCATTTATTATCAAATAGTATTATAGTGGTGCGGTTTTAGGATAAATTTCTGTTTAATATACACGACTGTGACATGTTGAGCCTCTTTAAAATTATTTTTCAATGGGAATGAAGTTAATGTAAGTTGTAACCAGTTGACTGTCTCAGTCTAAGAGCTCATTAAAGTTATGTGGCTAATGCACTGGTACGGCTTTTATTGACTATGCAGCATTGCCGTCAATGCAAATTATGTTTCTTAAACCTATTTTTTTATGCAAATGGAGATTTGAAGCTTTCTTGACTAAAGGTGGACCAAGGAGGGAGGCAAAAGCATCACGTGTATTAAGTAAGCGTGTATTAAATATGTTTTTTTAATTTATACCAGGACTAATTTAAGCTAGGTGGAATGATAATTGTATTTCCTAACTCATCATCTAGCTGCCATTTAGAAACAATTTGCAACATTAAATTTCAATTAAAATCACATGTTCTGAAAGCAAATTTAAGAGATGACTAATAGTTTGCTTGGAAAGAACTTCATCACAACAGCGAACATGAATTACACAAACAAAAACAACCTTGGGCAAATGAAAGGAGGAAAGCAAATATTTCATGTTTTCAGTTATGTAAACCCATGGCTAATACACATGACCTTTCTGCAAAGCATAGTCACTGAATAAACAGCTGCAAGACATGACCTTAGTTAAGCTGACTGGGATAAAAAAAATTTGCTTTCATTACATCTCTACAGCAGGATTGAATAAATGCAAATTAAAGTAGAACTTGGTTATCTTCAACATATCTGCCTGACAACGAGACCAAAAAAAAAAGTTTCTCATTTTATATCTATCATTAGAAGTCATTATTCATCTCTTTCCTACACAAATTCCACTTCGTAATGTCTCTTACCTTTCAGCAAGGCATCTTAATTTCTTAAGCAGCCCATAAAATTAATGGGAGCATGATCTAAAGGTCTGTCTCAGCTCTATTAATTCAAAATATTTGTCTCCAAGAAGGCTAATCTCAACCCTTGAAAGAGAAGTATTTTAATCGTAAATCCCATCTTTTCTCATGGGAAGAAAAATACGTTCATCCATTCTTTTCCATATTTTCTTCTTGTTCATGACCAGTCTGACGACAGGAAAATGACTGAAAAAAGTTAGATCACAACAGCTATAGACAGATAGATGGTGTCAGATGATACTGCTCACTGTCTGGTTATT
Organism: Piaya cayana; assembly: GCA_013389865.1. NCBI lineage: Eukaryota > Metazoa > Chordata > Aves > Cuculiformes > Coccyzidae > Piaya > Piaya cayana. The sequence goes on along the minus strand of WAAB01016232.1, from coordinate 100,115 downwards.
TTGGGTACTGTTTGTCAGAGCTATTACTGCCTACAACAATAATTATTTCTCTGAAGTTAGAGTTTCAGACCTCCAGTTAAAGCAAGGAAAAATAAAAAGAGGAGACTATAGCTAATCACTTGGATATGTATTATGTCACAATAACCTAGTTTACTACGGACTGCCCAATGCAGACTTTCTACTGCCAGCTAACACTAGGAATTAATACAGTGAATAAAGTTCTCCCTGCAACAAACCCCTGCCTTCTGACCCTCATCTACACAAGACGTCTTCTATAACACTCTACAAAATACCTTCTTGCCCAAAACCCTAACTGACCCCTTTTGCCACAACACCCATTCAAAGAAAAAGCTAAAATTAATCTTTTGAGTTACTAGTTATATTCTGTTCTCATGATTGCTATCTCCTTCCTTCTACAGCTTTTCATCCTGTTTTTCTGTATCCATCTGTATATCATATACTTCTCGAGACAAGAATATTTCTAAGGAAATATCTACCAGGAGAACTAACTCCTGAATCCGCTTCTGCTTCAATCAAACTTTCATAATTGATCAAATATGCTTAACGACAGAAAACGACAAACCTACATTTCAAAAAAAAAACCAAATAGGCAGTGGAAAACCAGAAAAATTATATTGGAGCTCCCGCTGAGAAAAAGACAAGTAAAACAGAATATCTTTCTATTCCATTGACTGTCAACCACAAACAACATCTGACCTATTCATCTACCCTATAGTCCTGAGTCAGCCACTGCCTATCTCCTACCACTGCATTCCTTCAGCCACAGAGCAGAGGGACAAGAGAACATCTATTAGGGGAAAAACAGCTAAGGATAAAATGCAGAAAATGAAGCAGGAAAGAGGGAAAGCACAAGATGTGGATGGGGTCTGCAAGATATGGTGAGAGTCCTTAAGGTCTCGAGAAGAAGGAAGAGAACACAGTTACCATAGAGTAATTTTTCTCCTTCCAGCATTCATCTTCATTCTCCCCATTCTCCTTCTCCCTAAACCTAAGTACAGCTTGCAAATATCACAACTAAAAAGGCTGAGCTGTACATATTGAGTCAGTGTAGTCCATTGAGTCTTACCTTTTAATTCCTTAACTGGAAATCTGAAACTCTAGATTCACTTAGACAATGATTACTGAAAAATATGTTACTCCATGCACAGTCCGAGCTGTTGCACACCATGGTCTCAAGGACAAGCATCCAGCTTCAAGCCATCTGTCACAACGTTCGGCCACCCACTGGTCTTAGGCTAAGCTACCTGACACAAAGAATAATCACCCTTTGAAATCAACTGCTCTTTCTAAATACATCTCTACAACTTAAACTGTAAATCAGAGAGCAGATTTTTGAAGATTCTCTCTCAAAGAAAAAGAGCTCAGTGTCTGTATTTTTAGGCCAGTTGTCAGCTTTTATGTTCTATTCATAAAAAAACACAAAACAACAAAAACCCACTGGTTTTGTTCTGGAATCATTTTTTTTCATCTTTATCAAGTATATTTCTATTTCTGATATTTGACTGATGGTTAAATGGCAATAGCCTGGGTACTTACTGTGAAAACAAAGACCTTGATCTAACAATAAACTTGAAAACATACTCCAGTGCTTTCAGAGTTCTTAGGATAGGCTCACATTGCTCTCCTCGGCTCGAGGTATCCAAGTAAGTCTTCAGAACAGTCATTAATTTCCTGAAGTTAAAAACATTTTTTTAAATAATCTTTCTTTCTATATTAACTTCCTTGACTTGTTTGGCTACTCTAAATAAATGCGTGTGTTTAGTCAAGCGCACACAACTAAATATACTGTATGTATTTTTACACAAATTCTGTCAGTAGAAACAAATGAGGAGGAAATTCTTAACTGCACAAGCGAGAAAGCCATCTTAAATCTCAAAATAGCAGCATAATTTCACATAATCCTGGAAGCACTTTTACAGGAGCTCATAATATACATGCACAAGGTAACACAATATATTACTTCTGCCTACCTACACTAAGCAGTGATTAGATGCCATTACATCCTCTACATTAACCGCATGTAAATAGTACAATGTTCTGGCACACAACAAAAATCCGTCTGAAGTATTTATTTCATTTAAACACTTATTTGTTTTGTATGCAAAGGTAACTTTTTGCCAAACACAATCTGCTACAAAAAGTGAAAAAAGCTCGTCTAAAAATAAATCCCCTAGTTTATAGTTATAGGTTTGTGTTAAATAATTAAACTAGGATGTTATCTAGATCTTAGTGTAGCCATAAGAAGGACTAAAATAAAAGTGGCTGTTATTTTTTCTTTATATGACTGAAAAATAGAAATAAACAAGAACAGGGAAGCAAACAAAACAATAAAACCCAAACCAGCATGTGCATATTAATGAAACTTAACTGTTTCCAAATGGATAGATGAAGCATTAGCAAGTGATCACGATGATATTTGGAAGAAACTTGCATGCAAATAACAGCTCCTAGAACTGCTTGCTACTGAAGAGAATATATATGTGTTGGTTTCTCTTTATCAGTCTCACTAACAGACATCCTTAGCCCCACTGTACCAGCCTAACTCATATTCCTGGACCAAAATATCATGCTTTCAGCCTCTCAGACTTCTGGGCACTACATCCATTGCATAATTTCCACTTTCCCCTTTTTATAACTTCTCTCAATTCTCACTTTGTCCTGAGCTGGAACAAAACTTACTTAACCTGTATGTAGGGACAGTCCACGCAAGGTCTCTCAAATGTCAGTGTTTAGTTTTCTCAGAACTCTGTAAAAACTAGCTACAAATGGATGACTAAAAAGGAATGAATAAATAACAAACAAGTGGGGCAAAATACCATATCATGATAGGGTTATAGTACGTTTGGGACACTATCTCCTTCCTAACTCTGAATTAGGCCACCTACACCTATTGGTTTACTTCATAAATGATTCTTGAAACAGACTATGTAGAATCATAGAATCATTATGGTTAGAAACGACCTCTAGGATCATCCAGTCCAACATAACACAGTCTAACGTCTTTCATGATGTGCATGGAAGCAATGAGGCCAAAAGAAGTCATGAACTGGGGAACAATCAAACCTATCCCACTTTCATTAAACCATCGGAAACTCCCAGTCAGGTAGGTCGTACAAGTATTTTAGGCAAATAAAGCTGCCCTGAGAGGTTCCATATCCAACCGTCTCTTCTTTCACTTTAATATTAAGCATGTACTTATTATGTACTGAATGAAGGAGGATTAAAGAGCAGCAGCTCTCTTGCCCTTGAGATTTCTGAGGTAAATAATGCTAACTCCTTCTTTACTTGAATGTGAAAAATGATTGATTGGGCACTACTGCCTTTCAGTTACGGCAAACACATGTTCTAATGCATGAACAGGGTGACATAGCCATGCAAATTCAGAACAGGGCACTACAAGATATCTTTAACTACTCCAAATCTTCAGCTAAGGTCTTCCATCTATTATCTGTATCCCAAACTGAGGTTTTTCTTCAATCTGCCACCCTATTAAGCTGCCTGAACAAGACTTTGGGTAGAAGTAGAAATACAGTAGGTAGAAATATATGTCAAGCTTGTTACAACAGTTTCCTAAGACCAGCAGTAACTGAAGATGTTCATTTTCTTCATAATTTACAGCAATTTTATCCCACCATCATCTGCAAAAATGTTTTTAAGTAAACTGGGATATAGCATTGAATTTACTGTCTAACATGCCTCCACAGTTTCTATTATCCATGTCTTCCTATCTGAGCACTATCTGGAAACTCTAAAAATTAATTTAAAAAAAAAACAACAAAAACCCCACCAAAAGTCTGTCCAGCTGCCCATGGGCGTGAATATTTAACAAACTTCAGTTAACAGCTGATTATGTAACAAATACCAAAACTTCAGTTCACTGCACTGTGTGATATCCGACTGTGAACTGAATATGAAGACTTGACAGTTCCCAAACAACTTCTTGCCCCTGAGTTTATTTGCTCTAATAGAATACATGAAAACCTGCATAAATGAGTTAAGGACATTCTCACTTAGAGCATTGCAGCTTAAAGCCAGGAACGTGAAAGGAGAGGCTTTACAGCTAAGTACCTTGTGACAAATTTGACAGGATTGAGGTGAAGTGCTCAGAGACAGCAAAATCCAGACAAGGAAAAGGAATGCCAAAGAACCATTTAACCCCAAATCAATTACTAATTGTCAATTAACTCTACTTGTAATCACAGGCAGGCTTGTTTACAGGCAAGTGAACAGCAGCAACCAAACAACAGTCATTGTTAATTACAACAGACACAATCACATTTTACTTTCTGAAGTGTGATGGTGGAGGTTTAGGGAAAAAAAACTTACTTGTATGCCAATGTTGCACTAAAATGCTGTTGGATATAGGCTTCCAAAACAGTGTTGAAATGTTGAAACTTACGGTCTGCAATGAGTCCTATGATATATATCTAAACAGACACAGACATAATTTACATTTTTCATGAAGTCACATTTTCATAGAATCATAGAATAAAAAGGTTGGAAGAGACCCACTGGATCATCGAGTCCAACCATTTGTTTCCCTGTCACTTGTGAAGGCAGGTGTCAGTCCCCTAATAGTAGTAGTTTTTGAATTTATAGCTTTGAATTTTGAATATATATATAGCTTTGAATATATAGCTTTGAATTTTGAATTTATAGGTTAGTCTTTTGAAATATTTTTGACAAAACACTATTTCAGAGTTCTTAAATAAATTTGCTTTTCAGGAAATAGTTCTATTGCATCTGTTCTGTAGAGACTTTAAGACTAATTCCCTGAAATAAACAACTTGAAATCTCATCCAAAATTACAGTGTTATGCTCTTTGGCAAATAAAATCCATCAGTGCTGATTCTTACCAGTGCATCAAAGACAAGGATATCATAGTCATTACTGTGGGAATGTTCCATCATGATGTTAAACAGGGCATCCAGTGTATCTTGAAGAAACTGTAGAACAACATGAAATAACAAATCGGCAACAAATTCAACTCAAAAAAAACCCTCACAGGTCACTTTTCTGATAACAGACTTGTTTTCTCTCAAGTTCAAATTCTAAAGGCATTCACCAAAACATTACTTAAATTCAAAAAACATTTCTGAGGATTTAGGCTCTAGTTTCTCATCCTCAAAGTTCATGGAAAAGCTAAGGAAAAAAAAAATTCTATCAACAACATGACTATCTACAACTGCATTTCTGGTTCCTTAGTGATGCAGATTAGGAGTTGCTATTTTCATATATACATGATAAAAAACATGCTTCATATTTCTGTGGTCTGGTTCAAAGCCCATTTTAAATCAAAGCAAAGCAGTGACTTGGGAACAAAATCTTTGGTTAAAAGAAACACCCTTGTATATTTTTATAAGTTCTCCTTCCTCTTTCTCTCAAGAGAGTTGTCTAATGCCAATATTTCATGAGTAATATGAATTTAAGTTTGCTACTTTCCAAAACATTGACAAATAAGTATTCATATTTTACTCCATAAATTAGCAAATCACTCTTTTGGGTACATCATAAGCCTGTTTAAATTTCTACATATAATATTAATATTAAGAACTATAAAGAACACAACTCAAATTGTTAGCGATGTTTCAGATAGAGGGAAAGCAAACAGCTGAACAGAGATTGTAGGAAATATTCTACCATTACTGCCTACACACCAAGTTTGTAAATAAAATTTTCTGTGCGTGCTCAAAATGAAATTTTACCTGTGACACATGTGTAAACACCTGACTAGAGAAGCAATGACTCCAAATAACCTGCTTGGTATTGAATTCCCTAACCTCATCACAAATACTCAACAAAATAAAACAACAGAAAGCAGAAAAGGATCCTAATGAATTAATTACCAGAGAAAGCAGGCAGATTTAACCAGTAATCCTGCAAACCTCCACAGCCTAATGGTGGCCAATACGAGAGATATTCAGAAGCAATAATTAGAATAAAGGTGGCTAACATTATCAAGAATCCTGTCCAGGTGCTTGCTTCCTTGCTTCTCCTAATTAAGGGGTTTGCTCATGTCTTCTGCAAACTGTCCCTAACAATAGGATTACACAGTATGACATTCATGACACTGCAGCTGACTGCAGTTCCTTCTTCTCTAAATTACATAACAACTTTTTCTGCCATAATACGAAGGGACATAAAGAATAACTATTAGAACAACTACATAAAGATACCTTCACAACTTCCTCTCCGTCGACAATCTTCAGTTTTTCCAGGTTCTCCTGAAGCAGCTCTGGCTTCATACGCCACTTCAATAGACCTAGTAAGCCCACTAATTGAAAACAAATGGACAGTCATTGAAAATGAAAATTTGATATATCATTAGCAAAAATGTCTTCTTTCTAAACCACCTACCTATTTAAGAGATACTCACCATTCTGAGTTAACTTTGTAGAGCAAACAAGACTTGAAATATAAAATGCATCTCGTGAGCTTACTGAAAGCCCCCCTACAATACTTGAGCTCCTGACTATGGTTGCTCCTTTATTTTCCATGTGTTGCCGTGTTGAAGGTAACATCAAATAAGCAGTGGCATCCTCCATTTTTTTACTGTCTCCCTGAAAAACAACATACTATTTAGTAGTTCACAACGCTAGATTTAAAATTAGACTTATGTGCTTTGAACAAAAGTGTAACAAAACCCTATGTTACCACGGACTTGAATACATGTACTAAAGGATAAGGAATCCTCAAGTCCCAGCATGGCTTATACAGATATATCAAGCCTCAGGGTCAGTCAGCAAGAACGGCTGCAGTGAACATGCAAGGAAAACACTACATGAAAACTATAAAGTCATGTTTTTCAGGTACAGTAGGGAACTATGAGGGGTAACTTGACTGGTAACATAAAAGCAAGAGCCAATTTCTCATCAAATGCCAACAGCTATGGAAAGCCCACTGGTGAGCATCACTTTGAAGACAACACCGTTAGAATATCTACACGCAATTTAAGAATAGGAGACTGAATTGGGGATGAACAGCAGCACTACGTTGTTGTTTGCCCAGGTGGTCAAGAAGGCCAATGGCATCCTGGCTTGCATCAGAAATGGTGTGGCCAG
>WAAB01016232.1:72146-92937 GCA_013389865.1 Piaya cayana | reverse complement strand
GTCACCTTCCCTGGAGGGGTTTAAGGGACGAGTGGAGGAGGTGCTGAGAGACATAGTTTAGTGTTTGATAGGAATGGTTGGACTCGATGATCCGGTGGGTCTCTTACAACCTGGTTGTTCTATGATTCTATGATAGGCCTATTTTAAGCTAACATCTGGACATTCAACATAAAATACCATGATGTGGTAAGATTACATTTTAAATAAGATAATATGCTAAAGAAACTAATTGGCCCAGATGTCGCAGAAGTTATGCCTCCCAGTAGAAGGAACAATACAAACCAAGGAGCCAATGGGTATTTCTCTCTCCTCCATTTCAACAAGTAGCATAGCACAAACCTCACAGATCTATTTCTCCTGCGTCTCAATCTTTGATTCATACCCAGACAGAAAAGCAGCTTTTAGACTAAGACAATAAAAAGAACACTGCTTACTGTTTAGAAAAGGTAAGTTTTCTTTAACACAACTACCGAAGAATATTTGCCCAATGACTTTATGAGCTCTGTCACTTAAAGCTATACCACATCTGACTCAGTTGCAGATCCTTCATCTACACTCGTGCATAAACAAAGAGTTAAAGACCCTAATCCAGAACGATTCTCTGAAGTTCCGGGGTTTTATCTGATTCAGTGCCTGCAGGTGTGAAATCTCTGCTTCCTGTCAGACAAGAAGTGAGTTTAAGATGGACGATAAAATGACCTAGACAAACAAAAGGCAAAATCCTTACACAGCACACCAGGCAGCATTGCTAATTTTTATGATTGTATCAAGTTTGCCAAATGAATTACTACATGCAATTTTGGGGCAAAAAAGAATCTTGATTTCTCTTCTACAGACAAGTTAGATACTGGGGAAAAGACTTGAAATTTTGATATAAAAGTCTCTCAAAAAGATGCAATGCCTGAACGCAGTGAAAAAACGCAGTGTTTAAACTCTGCAGTTTTCAAATCACTTATTTTGAGAGGCCAGATGTATGACTGTTTAAAACATTTACAGCTTACAATTACTGTTTTTAATACTAGAATAGGCAAACATATGTCAGAAAAATCTGTCTGTTTCTCACAAACATAAACTAGGTCAACTCCATTTAGCATGTCATCTCGGCTGTCACTTCAAGAAAAATTACGAGGTTGATGCAGGAACGGATTAGATGGAATTTCATAACAAAAATTAACCACACAGTCATACAACGTGATCATTATTTTCCTTCTGGCCTACATATTGATCAATGTCAGTATTAATTAAGAGAAGATAAATAACTATACGCTGCCATTAATCTTTGCTGGACTACCTTAACAACTTGATTTATAAAATGGCATCTCACCTGCCATAACCATTTTGGCAAACAAGTTGACTGAAAACAGCACTAAGAAATACCTAAAGTAAATTTCTTCTGTATTGAAAGTGATTTCTGCTTCTTAGTTCCTGCCAGGCAATCTTCTCCAAGGGGGGAAAACAATCCAGCAACAAAATACCAGATCTTGAAACCTCTATTCCCGCACAAAGTTCACAAAGTCAAAAATGGGACCAGTGGCCAGTAAGGGAGAGACCTTGACATAGAAAATAAAATCCCTGAAACTTTTACTCTTGTTAATACAAGGAATACTTTCAACCAGGCAATTCTGCAAGGTTACATTCCCTGATCGTTTGTGTAACAAAGATTCTAAATGAATCAAACCAACGCTTTTTCCTGCCTCCATCAAGAATAGTTCTACACATCCAGGTACTGAGCTTTAGCAGGTCTCACTTTATGTTATAGAAGGCTAAAGTAAAATAGTAGAAAGAGTAACCCTCTCTCATTATGCTTAGATAAAGCCTCTCTCTCTCTAATGAAAATCTAAACCAATGTTTACTGAGCATGGAAAGTTACAACATTTTTTTTTTGGTTCAGCTGAAAAACAATCCCTGTCTTTGATAGAAAATTAAATCAATCTAGCACTAAGAAAATAATGAAATTAGAGACAAAACTGGTGCAGGGGGGAAGGTTTCTTTAGGGGAAAAATAAAGGAATAAATAGTTAAAATACCTTTAGGACCAACAAATCATGGGTGCCATCTTGAAGAGTTGTTCCATCCTCCTTCATTAGTCTTACGTAGGCCATTGCAAAATTCTTTTCTCCTTTATCTTTAGCTGCAAAGCAAAAATATTTTCAGCTGACTATGCATCAATTAAGTAGAATTGACTCAAGTCAAAATTCCCTACTTACACTCTTGAGATGACCTGTGTCTGAACATGAAGCGCAGATGTGTCCTTTGCATGTCTTCTATAGGGACTGCTACCTTTTGTAGAATCAGAAAATAATCAGAGTTATGGGGGTCAGAAGGTGGTTTCCCATGTAACCAGCTCCCATTTTAGAATAAATAAGTGCTACTTCTGCTGGCCTTTCACAGACCATTTAAAAATATTGACCCTGATGGCAGTACCAGAAGTGGTGGCTGATAAGCAATTATCTGTTCAACTTAGCCAAATAAGTGAAGCACTGAACCTAGTGAGTTAAAGTGCACAGATGCTTGTATGCCAGAAAATAAGGGTACTGCAGTCTTACTGCTTACCCTGTTAACCATATAGGATTATGCACTATGAGACTGGACTATGAGACTTCCAAGTTGCACATATATATATAAACTCGTGACCAATTTAATAAAGGGGTGAAAAAGATAGGAAAATTCTAACAAAATATATTAAAGATATTTTTATGCTTAAAATAACTTTCAAGGCCTTGAATCCCAGGAACTTGTAAGTGCTTTATTCTTAAACTAGCATGCCCACTTATAACGAACATTTTAAAAAAAAGGCCAATTGAGTAAGAAAAAGCACAATTTTCTATATTATCAAGTCAATGGTTTTAAAGCTTTAAAGACTATTATTCCTTTGTGTTCATTCACAACTCCTCCTTGCAAATCTCACTGCATAACAGTCCTTCACAGGTGTAATTCCTTTGGTCTGGAGCCTTTTTTTTCTCCTAAGATGCAATTGAAACCCCTCATCTGACTGCTTTACCACAATAGAAAAAATGCAATATTTCATTTTTGATGAGCCACGTTAGGACATAAGGTTGTCTAAGATGATCTCGTTTTGCTAACCAAAATCTTCACATCATTTTCTAGGCTATATTTCAAGCCTCAGTGACCATGTATCTCTAATAACTGATGAATGACTAAGGCGCCATCCTTCAAGCTATATTCAGGACCAAGTTATTTTTTTTTAAAAAGCTGATGCCGCACAACTTTCCTGTGTGAGGCACCAAGAAATAAAGATGAAAAAGCAAGTGCAAAGTACCAACACCTACCTTTAATGTTTCCATCCAGCGTGGCTGTTTGACCTGATAGTAAAGAACTGATCTATATTCACTCACGGGTTTGTCCCCTGCTCCCAAACAAACAGCATTCTTAAAAAGTAAAAAAAAAGGAAGAAACAGGGCTTATTGGTTTGTGAGTTTCTGTGGTTTTATGACCCGAGCAAAACCAAATGAAGATGCAAGCCACTCTACAAGAGCCCCCTGTGGGAATCCTACCCACGGCTGGGGGCAGCAGCTTCACCTCAGTGCCCCACAGAGCCCCTGCCCTGCGTGTTAAGAAAAACTCCGTGGTGGTTGGGAGCAGGGGAGAGCTCTGCTCAGTCCACACCTGCCCACAAAGCCCCAAGCAGCTCCAGCTTGGAGCCTCTGGAGACCAGAGATGCTCCAGGGAATCCAAGATTTCAGGACCAGCCTACTTGCTGCAAGGTGAAGGCTTGTTTTTAACAACCAGTTTGAATCTGGATGTGGTGTCATTCCAAATTAAATCATAACCAAATCATCAACGGAAAGGAAGCCTTAACATGAAGCCACTGCAATTCCAAGCCTCTAAACATAATGAAAACAAACATTCAGTACCTAAAGGAGCTACAGGAAAATTGGGGAGGGCTGTTATTCAAGGATTGCAGGGATGAGACAAGGGAGAATTCTTTCAAGCTGAAAGAGGGAAAAAAAGAGATGAAATATTAGGAGGATATTGTCTCCTGTGAGCATGGGGAGGCCCTGGCCCAGGTTGCCCAGAGCAGTGGTGGCTGCCCCATCCCTGGAGGGGTTCATGGACAGGTTGGATGGGGCTTGGAGCAAATGGATCCAGTAGGAGGTGTCCCTGCCCATGGCAGGCGTGGTGGGACTGGCTTTCGGGTTCCTGCCAACCCAAACCGTTCTATGATTCTGTGATTTTCCGTAACTGTAATGGACCTACCCACAGCTTGCACTTTACAGGTGTTATATAGTGAGCTCTAACAAGACCTGGAGGATGAACATAGACTTGGTTTCTCAAACTGACAGACTGGAGTAACAGAGGCATCATCTCAGTTACCAGAAGAAACGTGCACAGTACAAATCATCTAGTTTCATTATTCCATTTGCTTCTCCATTTACTTTACAATCCTCACTTCCAGCAGAATCTGCAAGTGTTTAGCTGCACGCTAGAGATGATTTCCAAACGAAAAGTTGTCGAGGCACCCACAGTACACCCTGCATGTTTTCAACATTTAGAATCTCCCATTCTATGATGACTATCAGAACTAGTACACACCCAACTTAAAGTTTTGACAAAGTTCAAAATTCATCGTAACCTTGAGATTCAGTTTGTTTAGTGAATCTGCGAGGAGATTTGCCCTATAACTGCCTTTCCTAGTTGACNTACAAATCATCTAGTTTCATTATTCCATTTACTTCTCCATTTACTTTACAATCCTCTCTTCCAGCAGAATCTGCAAGTGTTTGGCTGCACACAGAGATGACTTCCAACCCAAAAGTTGTCGAGGCACCCACAGTACACCCTGCATGTTTTCAACATTTAGAATCTCCCATTCTACAACGACTATCGGAGCTAGTATACACCCAACTTAAAGGTTTCACAAAGTTCAAAATTGATCGTAACCTGGAGATTCAGTTTGTTTAGTGAATCTGCGAGGAGATTTGCCCTATATCTGCCTTTCCTAGTTGATTGGTGTTGAGGATTATACATGCAGAGCAACTACTAATGCTCCTGATATATCACTGACACCAGGCATTCAGACATGAAACTGAAGTGCATGAAAGAAGAAAACATATTAAATTCTCTGCTGAAGGCGCAGATGAAACCAGCCACACAGGCTACAGCAACCACTGCAAAGGGATAGTTTTCCTGATGAAAATGCAAAGAATCCTAGAAGTCTCCTTCAGACCCCAGGATGCCTTGTGAGGAAAAGGGTGTGATGTTGACACCTGAAGATGATTTATAAGCTCTGGTCAGAGCTATTGAACTGCGAGAAGGTATGTCTTGTGTGCCTGAAAGGAGATTTTTCAATTGTCTGAATGCATTCTGTGACATTCTTGGAACAAAAGGCCTTTTACATGCAACAATAACTCCAGTGCTGCTCTTCAACTGAAACTAGTTCCGTATGTAAGCAAAGCCAATCAGTCTCTTGTTTAATGAATATATACCTGGTTTGATTCAGGCATAACAGGAAACAGAAATTAATATAAACCCATGGTTTCAAAAATTTATTGGTATTCATTTATTTTTTGGAGGCTTAAAAGGAAAACCAGCTGGTTTTATCTCTTGCATTCAACAGCATTTCCATTAACTCCTCAAAATGGTTTCTTAAACATGTCTAAGGCTTATTATCCACAGAAAGCTGGAGGATTTGAACGTATATTTCACATCATGGACAAAGTGAGAAGTCCTCTTTCTCCTCATATTTGGAGAAAGGACGCATCTGCACAACTGAGCATACGTAATATTAGAAAGCAAGATGTACTGCAATAGGTTAATTTTTTTGGTGTGTGCATTTTAAGGACTTTATCTATGAATGGACAGAACAGAGGTTGTCGAAGTTGATTTCACAGCCACGCTGACTTCCATACATGCAAGTCACGTGGTTAGATGTTTTCATATATACAGGTAGCGTTTCATCATCAGGGTTATGATTTATCGTGTGGACTCCAAGCATTATATGGATTTAGAATTTTCTTCATTTAAGCTTTAAAGTTGAATTTTAGGTCAACCATTGTAGTGTATAAGCATATTGCAGCAAGTCAGGAACCACAATGAGTTACTCCATCTTTTTTATGTAAAGAAACGTCACTATAAATTCACCCTTATGATCACCCTACTGATTTAGTGAACAGCTTAGGAAAGCAAGGGCCAAAAATCTCCCTGAATGCCTCAGTGGTGTTAAAAAGCCCTAAGGAAATGACAAAAAAAAAAATCTCGAAACAGAAATAGACAAGCAAACAGACACTGTAAATATTTGTGTTCCCTCTGTACAGCATCTACACTCCTCTGTTTTTACTAATTTAGTTATTTGCTATGTACTTCACTCAGGGGACAATGACACAGCCTTCCTAGCACAAATCAAGGGTTTGTTCTGTGGCAGAAATGGTACTTCTAACATTTTAATGTACAAATTGCATTCCTCTGGGAATTTCCACAAGAAAAACCCTAGAGTAAGAATGCATTAGTTGTCAGAAGCAGCATTTGTTCCTTGGCACAGCTAAAATAGGTCATTCGGTGTTATTGCTCATTACAGTTTTATGCGAGACATTTATAGCACTTCAATAGATACATCACTTTTTAAGCATCATAAAACTTACAAGTAAGGGGATGTCACGAAATGACACAAGTGAGGGAGCTGCATGTTTTTGCACAATAGCATTTTGTTAGAAGTTTAAGGCTTACTTCCAGAACCTATCTCATGTTTCTATGTCTATCATATAGAAAAAAAAGAAAACTTACTGGCATCACTCTTCCTTCTTCATCACAGACACACATTATGACTTCCACATTTCTCTGAGTTGTTTTATTGTATTTATCAAAGTCTCCATACAGCAATGTAATATAAATGTCATTTCTTATGTCTCCTAAGAAAGAAATGGAAAGGTCAAAAATAAAATGTTGTGAGAGAGTCGGGTGAACTGAACTTCACAAGAGTACCCCTTTTTCTGCAGTGAAACAGACCAAAATATCTTATTTTCCATGAACAAGAATTTCCATCTCTGTTATTTTTAGCTGAGACCCTACGATGTGATGTGAAAGGGACCAAAAGGAGCTTTCCAAGTGCCTGGGAGCAACTCTCGTCCTGCACTGACACCTGCTGGTGAGGTGACTGATGAGGACACAGCTGAATTTTCCTCAAATACACAGAAAATGTGTATTTGCTTCTAGAGGAAGCTTCATATTTTGATTTTGTCCTGTGAACAAATAAATGGCTTCTTTTAATCTAAGTATTGAGATTTGAATTGAAGGCTTAGCTAGAGGAAGGGCGTGTTTGCTTTTAAAGCATTAGGGACAGTGAGTGACCTTGGAAAACAATTTTACTGTAAAAAAAAATGAAGAGATGATAAAATTATATGCTTATTATAATTATTAAAGGATAGTGACAAGTTACAATAAAAACAAGGTTAATTCAAAAATTTAAAATTTAAGCAAGTATCCCCTATAACACACTTAGAAGACAAGAAAGCTATAAACAAGAAACTGAGATTATCTTTCAGTCTCAATTTTATTTTTTCTGTTTAAAAACTAGAAAATACTTTCTGAGGATTTCACTATTTTTAAATAAACCTATAATACTAGAATAAAAGTTACCATGATGTGTCAACCCTAAAAATCCTCTAAGTTACCCATTACAGAAGTAAATAAAGTTGCGACTGATGCTTATTAAGCTAGAGAATGAAAACAAACAAAAAAATCCATTCCTTTTATAGAACCAAGCACCTCCTACCTGGCATGATTATTTCAGGAAACCCTAGCTTTCTAGCAACAACTGTGGTTCTGTCTACAAGATGTGGATAGTCCTTCCTAGTTTGAATCACATCTCCAACAAGCATTTTCACAGTGACCCAGAGACCTATTAAGAAAGAAAAAAATAATAATAATATATTTATGATAAGGAGAAAAAAAAACTCTCTCTTCAGACAATTGCCTCTTCTACCAAAACAGTGATAAGAATTTGTTTCCCCCACTTCCTTAAGATGAAGGTAAGAGCTCTATAAACCAAANGTATTTGCTTCTAGAGGAAGCTTCATATTTTGATTTTGTCCTGTGAACAAATAAATGGCTTCTTTTAATCTAAGTATTGAGATTTGAATTGAAGGCTTAGCTAGAGGAAGGGCGTGTTTGCTTTTAAAGCATTAGGGACAGTGAGTGACCTTGGAAAACAATTTTACTGTAAAAAAATGAAGAGATGATAAAATTATATGCTTATTATAATTATTAAAGGATAGTGACAAGTTACAATAAAAACAAGGTTAATTCAAAAATTTAAAATTTAAGCAAGTATCCCCTATAACACACTTAGAAGACAAGAAAGCTATAAACAAGAAAGTGAGATTATCTTTTAGTCTCAATTTTATTTTTTTCTGTTTAAAGACTAGAAAATACTTTCCAAGGATTTCACTATTTTTAAAGAAACCTATAATACTAGAATAAAAGTTACCATGATGTGTCAACCCTTAAAAGCCTCTGTTACCCACTACAGAAGTAAATAAAGTTGCGACTGACGCTCATTAAGCTAGAGAATGAAAACAAAAAAAAAATCCATTCCTTTTATAGAACCAAGCACCTCCTACCTGGCATGATTATTTCAGGAAATCCTAACTTTCTAGCAACAACTGTGGTTCTGTCTACAAGATGTGGATAGTCCTTTCTAGTTTGAATCACATCTCCAACAAGCATTTTCACAGTGACCCAGAGACCTAAGCAACAACTGTGGTTCTGTCTACAAGATGTGGATAGTCCTTTCTAGTTTGAATCACATCTCCAACAAGCATTTTCACAGTGACCCAGAGACCTATTAAGAAAGAAAATAATAATAATAATATATTTATGATAAGGAGAAAAAAAAACTCTCTCTTCAGACAATTGCCTCTTCTACCAAAACAGTGATAAGAATTTGTTTCCCTCACTTCCTTAAGATGAAGGTAAAAGCTCTATAAGCCAAAACTGTAGCTACTGATTTAAATAGCCTCCAAGATTCTGTGACAAACCGGTGATTCTTCACTTCCAGCTTAAAAGCTGACCCACCTCCACGGTGGTGCTACCGCTCACATATGAAAGCTTTCCTCCAGAATGTAAACAATCTAAAATGAAGTTCAAAAAAATTACCTTGTTACTTCACTTCAACAACAACAAAGTCATTTTTACCTTGTCCACCACTGTCTCCTTTCGATGCAGTGACTTTGCTTAGGAGGCTGTGTAAAAAGTCATTCTCTGCCACCACCCTGCAAGAGAAAGAGCAATGTCTACTAGGAATTAAGTGCTAGATACATCAAACACCACTCAGAACACAGACAAACAGCCTCAGTCCTCTTAGCTGCATTTGGCCTTATTATAATACATTCTGTAATGGCATTAGCTCTCACCCCGAGATGCACATCACTCACATTAAGGTTATGTGTACACTGAAGTGAAAAAAACCTGAGTCTCCAACTGTAGGAACTACATTTTATGACAGATTAACAATATGAATCTTAACATTTCATAGGAACACACAACATAAATGCCTTCACCAACATGCAAACTAAATGGCCTGATGAATGAATGAACTTTGCATTCTTTTTAGCTCCTTGGAAAACTGCAAATTCTCATATAACAAATGTTGGATCAAATTGTGAACTAGTGAAATAAAACAGTGTGTCATACTCGAGTCTTGCAGAATTACGTTCTCCATATATTATATATAATAATATATATTATATTCTCCATAGTACAGAGTATTAGCACTACATAGAATGCACAAACATGTTTCCAGTGAATACTAGCATCTGCGAGTATCCTAATTTTAGGCAGCTGGTCTGGCTTTTCTTTTTAAGGTAGCTCATGTATGACAATTCAGCTACTTTTTAACTGAAAGCCAGTTTTTACTCAGATCATTCTCAAATTCATACCGGAATCAAGCACATAAATTACTAGCTATCCATAGTTGTAAAGCTTACTGTTGACTATGAATAACTATTAAACTTGGGTTTTGTTAAGTATCAGCTGTCTGAAGTAGAATATTTGTAGAATATACCTTCATTTATCATGCTACGTAACCCCTGTCAAGTCTTTTAGGCCTGTTTAACTGATACTAAAATAATTAGCACTATTATAACATAAAATTACTAAAATAAAAAAAATTATAGAAACATTGTTTAGATTATTATAGCCAAAGAGACACAGAAATTTATGCTTATTAAGATATCTATGACTATCTTACGGGTGAAAGGGAATGAAATGCTGCTTTTCTTCATCACTTTCAGCTTTTCCTTTTATGATATCTGTGATATCCATAACTAGAAGAGTAAAAGAAATAGCATCAAAACATATTACAGCATTGCAAAGTATTTCTCCTTTTACATAAATAATGTGCATTACTGTTCTTGTGCCTCAAGGTCAATACAAATTTTTCATTCACAAGCAGTGTAGCCCAACAAGAGTAGATTTGGGGGGCAGAAAATCTAATGCAAAGTCCGCACTACAAATGTGACATTTTGTGAAAGAAGAATTACTTCAGACTAGTTGTGGTCTGATCCTGCAAATACAAGAGCATGGATGGTGCTCTGGGGACGTAATTGCTGGCTTTATTTCATCCGCAAGAAATTCTATTATTATACTCTGCCCCTGTGCTTTGCTGTGCATGATGTAGCAGTAAGTATGAATTATTAGGAGATTAAAATGCAAAGCACTTTCGTGACCTGAACTACACTGCTAATGTAGGTGTAGTCTTTATGGACTAAAAATTTAAATATGGAATATAGGCGATATGGCTATTTTGTATTGTGACAGGTCTCCTTAGAGATCCTACGGTCCAGGACTGCTAAGTATCACTGAGGTGCTGCTTCAGATAGAGCACAGGAGACAGTTACCTGCCACTCCAAAAGGCCGCCTCAGCCCTTGGGTGTATTTCTTTGAGTTGCTGTCTTTGAGATCCATCCTTCCAACTCGGACTATTTGACAAACTAAATAAATTTTGTCTCGGCTAAGGTCCTTATTCCCAAGATCCTAAGATTAAAAAAAAAAAACAAAACAAAACAAACAAAAAAACACCAACAAAAAACACAAGGAAAGAACTGAAATATTACTTGGAGAAAAACCAAGTTGTCACAATTAAACAAGACCTTCAGTAATAAATTGAACCTTAGTAATTAATAAAATCAAAAAACAACTGAGCCCACAAAAAAGGTTAAGAAAAGTTTTAAGAAAATATAAGGTAAGAAAAAGAAAGAAAATAGCAATCATGAGGCACAATAAATAAAAAAATGTGGAGTCATCAGTAAATCTATGAGGCAGCAAATCTATTTGAAGAAAGGACATGGAAGTATTTTAACGGCCTTAAAGCACTCAATGACCAGTCACAACTTGCTCTATTTCCAAGAATACTTCTGCTTCCTTCTTAATCTTGCTCAATCTTCATAAGTTCTGATAGTGAGAGAAGAGGAGAAGGAGAAGGAGAAGGAGAAGGAGAAGGAGAAGGAGAAGGAGAAGGAGAAGGAGAAGGAGAAGGAGAAGGAGAAGGAGAAGGGACGAGATTTGTTTTGCAAAAGCAAATTAAGGTAAATTGGAAAACACTTACTGTGAACACTACTTTAAGATTGTTGAGCATATCAATTTCCTTTGGAAAGCCTCTACTCCCCCATCTCACCAAGTAGTTCTCACTGTTTCGAGGATAAATATCTCACTGTCATGTGATTTAAAAATTCTTCTTAAAAATGACACAGTACATAGCAAAGTCTACATAACGAGCAATAGTCTGTCGTATTTGTTTAAACCTAATACCACACTAAGAAGACAAGAACACTCTACAAAATACCATGAGTGAGTTTTAAAAAATAACTTGAACATACAACAGAACCTTTTCTGGAGGAAACAATAGCCACCATTCTGTAGTAGTCAATAGAAATTTAATGTATCTTTGCATTTAAACGTTACTCCCATTTTGTTCCCTTCAGTACTTTACTCCAGAAACCACAAAATTCTCCATCAAGAATAATCTAGTAGCCACTAATGAACTGATAAGTCAACACTTCCTTTTCCTTTCCATTTTCTTCTCTTTATTAATATATTCTCTGCATTACTAAACATGTTGGCAACTATTTTACTTCATTTTGTCCAGATCCTTTTGCTACTCTTTTGGACTAAACCAAGCAAGCTTACCTTATAATTGTTGATTTCTGTGGATCATACAGCGACATAAAGAGTTCTGCGTCCTCTCCAATTCGGCAAACAAAATTCCGCACAAAGACGTAGAGGCTGTGGGTGGGGGATGAAGACATTCGGGAGTACGATGCGTAATCTGGTTGATCCTTTGACTACTCAGAAGGAAGAAAATCATTAGCTGGATCCATGAATTAAACTATTGAGAGACCACGTGCAGTTTCCATTTTTGATCTTGAAATCAGTTAATCTTGAAAAATCATAGGGAATTTAGACAAAAATACTTGTCTCCAGCAAATAAGCAGTTCCCTGTATATTCCCCTGAAAGACATTGCTTAATAACAGAGACATTGATAGCAAATAGGTTTCTGATCCTTCACAATGCTTCTCTCTGTCAGCATCCTTTTCTACCGTGAAGTTAGACAGTTTGAAGGTGCATAGGCATGGAGGAAGATCCCCCCTTCTTTTCCAGACCCTCCACTGTATGCAAGGAGATAAAAAGCTCAGACTGGGCTCTTCAAACCACTGCAACCAGGCTAGGAAGCCACCTCTGTGTGCAAATAATCAAAGAGCTGATAACAGAGATGCCTTAAATCAATCTTTCGCAGTATTTATGGGACTCGGTGTGAGTAACAACTGCCTTTGTATGGGACTCTAAGCATATTATCCTATTCTGGTAGGTGTCTCTTGTAAGAAACGCAGTAGGGATTACTTTATTTTATGACTATTTCTAAGGCACACAATAGTTAAGCTGCTTCTCCGCCCTTCTCCCTTCACCTCCAGAAACCTCTCTGCCTTAAAATTCTTACTTTTACTTTCTTTCAGCGGAAAAGAGCAAGGTTAAAATTTTCCTCCTGTATCTGAACATATTCAAAACCTTACCTCCCAAGATAATTAGGCTGACTTCCATGGAACTATTCTGCAGTCCTTGACTAAAATTTGTTAAAAGACTGTACTTAAAAAGATTTCACAGGGGTTTTTGCCATGCTGTAAGAACTTAAACCCCTTTAGAAGATAACAGCCAAGATCTTAGAGGTCCCTTCCAGCTTGAGATATTCTATGACTTCTGTATTTTAGGTTAGTTCTTCAGCCACTGGGCACATATATAAAACATGGAACATTGTCACCACTTTTCAAGAGAAGAGAAAGCATCAAGCTTTCACTTCGGTCGCTGCAGAGATAAGTCTACAATTCTGAAACAGATGGGTTTTTAACACAGTGGGATATAGAAGAAGTCCTAGTATCCACATTCTAATGATGCTTCACTGTGCAAGGAATGATAGCGACATAGAATAGGCCTCTTGGAAGAGGACACAAATAACACATGCTGAGATCAGGACATAGCTGGGTCAACAACTCAAGAATAGCCTCCTAATTTTTACCTGTATCCCATTATAAATAAACTGAAAGAGTTACACATAACATTTGATGGCCTAAATGTCTTCTTTATCTATCAGTTTGTTTCATGTTCAAAGAAAGTCAACAGCCTATTGCAGGCTATTCAACCAAGTTGAATTTTCTTCATATTGTCAGTTAATTACATAAACTCCAAAGCAGATTCTTTTAGTGACACTGGTGAGAATAACTCACAAGGTGCTTTGCAGTGACTTGTCATAGACATTACTTAAGTGTCGTGACAGCCCAAATGTATTTTGTCAAGTGTTTTTCTTGCTTTATTACTGTTTACTTTCTTGTGAATGAAGAAAAGAACGTAAGTATCTGACAAGTCCCTGTACATATTTAATACAGAAAAAGGTCAAGGAATTGTAGTCATCTGCTCAGCATTTTAAAAGATGAAATTCATGCACTCATCAGGTTTGCTTAGCCACACTAACATCTTGTGTCCAGATGATTATGCTGAGTTCACCTGAGTTTAACCTTAGTGAGCTTAAATTCTTCAACTCCACCAGGCTAACGAACAAGCAGCAACACTGAGCAAAAAACTAGTGTTGTCACAAGATCTTCTAAAGAGCAGCTGTGGTTAGTCATTGCTTGCAGCCTGAACTCCGAGTACCTAACTATTCACTGGGCAAATCAGTCTATGAAGTCACTCACAGACGCAATGAGGCTACATTTCTATTTAGGAATCCAAGAATGAATTTAGAACAGCTTTAGACAGAGGCTTTCAGCCTAGCCGACAGCCTGAATCCAGTGCACAAGTGCAACTCACTCAGTTTGAGGCTTAGACTTATTTATAACACAGGAATGCCAATCTTCTCTCTGCTCCGTCAGAGACAAAGGTTTCCATCAATTTTCACAGTACAACGTTACATCCATTAACCCCTGTACTGATTGCAGCAAAGGAAGCATTGAGTTTGGCCATTTTTTCCTACCATTTCCTCCTTAATTCGCTCAGTGATTTTATTAGTTGCTTCTTCATGCGCATGAAATAAGCTGATGACACTGGTTTTATCTGGATCCAAGATATTTCCATTTTCATCTCTAACTATTAGATCTAGCTCAAGTATCCTGTGAAAATAAGAAGAGCACAATGGCAAGGTTATTTCTTTCTATAAAACTAAAGCTTGGAAATGTAACACAAAAGAAGCTGTTTCAAGTTTTATGCAATAAATTAAGTTTAAATACATGCAACAATATTTGGTTAAAGAAAAATTTACCTAAACCCCACATTTTTTTCCCAACTGTTGTACACAGCTATAAATTCCTGAAATGGATACATCATCATCAAAGTTTTTAAATGCCCACGATGGAAAAGAGATGTACTACGTTTAGTGACTTGAAGCAGCCTTTATAACTCTTGCTTTTTAACATAGGACCTTTGTAATCAAGTAGTGTAGGTTTTTCCAGTTACCTTCTGCTTTTATGTAGTTATCTTACTCCCCCGTTTGCTGTCACACAAGTTTTACCCCTTCCAGTCACCTTTTCCCCTCGGTGTTCAGAATTCAAGTCTTATCTCCATACATCCTACATACTCCTAACAACAGTGTCATGGTGTCATCTCAACCAAGACATACCCTTTCTTGCCTATCCAGGATCTTGCTCCTCTACCCTAAAACTGGTCTCATTTGTGCCAAACCAAATCTTTCACCATTTCTATAGTGTACTGGCTAACCTTATGGCACTGTTTACGTTGTTTGAAGCAGTCTGCATCAGACTGCAAGCCAGCTTCATCACCTTACATGGTTATCCACAACCTCTCCAGATCTGGTGTTCAATATCTGGTACTACAATGACCCACTCATTCCCCTTCATTCCTTCTCCCCTGTTTGGCAAGTGCCCTTCACGCAACTCAGTCATAAACTTTGAGGCACTAACAAATACCATCCAACTTGCACATATCCTCTGTACTATCCCAAACCATTTTAAACATCCATTCTGTCCCTGCTACTCCACAGGAAGAAGCTTACTGCCTCATAATTTGGAAAGAAGTGTGTGGAAATAAATTTCTGAAATCAAAGAAATGTTAGTGTTGTCTTAATTAGAGGCAGACTTCTTCCTTGAGAGCATTTCCAAGCAAAATCTGCCTTGGGGTGACCATTCATTTCCATGTGGTGTAGCAGGATATGTAAATTCCCATGATGTGTTTTATAAGAATACAATTTATCAGAAATCTGTGCATCCACGTCACAGCAAACAAGTTCGGAGTTTTATAAAACCTCGTGGTCATTGTTTATGTCTCGCCACAAGTGACTGAAGACTTTCAGCTGCCTACGGGCTTTCTGGCCACAAGAACCACAGTCACCTGCAATAGCTGAACTGAACTTACAAACACATTCTGATGCCTATAAAACCAATGCTACCAAGACATTTCTACTCTTTCTTGCCCTTTAGCAGGTGGTAGAACACCACTCTACCCCACATAACCCCATTTTTGCAAAAAAATATGTTGTACTGCAGTGACTTTTCATTAACAATAAGCAGATAAGGCTTTTTGTCAAAGAAAACCCCTATTTCATTTCTGGTAGTTTCACTTCTACTACCAGAACTAGAGTTCTGCCTGGAAATTCCTTAGTAAATTGTGGACATGTGTAGGGTGGTGCTGTGGCACCTTTAGCAAGGGCTCTGCATGCTTCAAACTTATCAGACTTCTGCTGTTTGCTCACCATAACACAAATCTCACTAGCACCTTTTAATTAGTAGCATAATACTACTAAAGGTAGGCTGTGCTTGGGAAGGACTGTTAAGTTTTAGGTCCTGAAGAACAAGAAGAATGAAAAGGAAGATTTGGTATATCTA
Organism: Piaya cayana; assembly: GCA_013389865.1. Classification (NCBI taxonomy): domain Eukaryota; kingdom Metazoa; phylum Chordata; class Aves; order Cuculiformes; family Coccyzidae; genus Piaya; species Piaya cayana. Next base: position 76,600 of record WAAB01016232.1, on the reverse strand, counting down.
CATCTTTCATTAATGAGTTAAAAATTAGTTTTAAAAAAATGAGTTAAAAACCAGCAGACAAATAAACTTTCTCATTATCTCTGTTCTATCTGTGCGTTTAAAATAAATCATGTTTCCCGGAAGCACCACAGGCCACTTACTTGTTGCCATAGTCAATTTTGGAAGTGACTTTCTGTTTGAGTTCTTTGAGCTCATCTTTTGGCAATGTCCCAGAAAGAAGCTGTGACCGCCACTCCATTAAGTCATACATCATAGACTGCACCTGCTGGAATTGCTCTTTCTTATTTGTCTAAGATAAAAAAGAAAACAACAGGTTTCAATCTTCAAGTTGAAGTGAAATGTTGGTCTTGACATTTAAAGGATGTGTCACATTTAACGCTCAATGACTGTAGGAGCAAGAATCAGGCTAAGTACTGAACTTCCTTCCTGCTCTCATCTCACAACTTAAGGATGGAATTTCCCACTTGACTATAAAAAAATTACATAAAATTTAAGCAGTTTGTATGGGGATTGTGAATCACTTTATTTTTATATCATTGAGTTGTTTTAAAATCTGTTAACTAAGTGTCTTCAAGAGAAAACATGATGGAAGCAATTTACTTCTCAGATATTGATAGGAGTATGCTGGGAACAACAACATTTGATTGCGGTATTAAGATATTAAAGAGCAAAGAGAGAGAATGCACAGATGTCACTAAAGCAGTTTGATCACCATTCACTGAAACAAGAGAAGTTTTATGTGCTGACTTGAGTAAAAGAAAGAATAACAAGTAACACACTAAAAAAAAATAAAATTAACGAGTAAATACTACACCATATCCAAGATTTCTTTGCCCCAGTAGAAAAAAAGCAAAATTCATTGACTGGGATCCTAAAGCAGTCAGGACAGGTTGTTGGAACAGGTTATCCACTAGAAAAGACTGCCCAGGTACTAGAGTAATCACAATCTTTTGATATTTTTCCAGTCAAAGCTTCAACCTAACTCTGACAGTCTGCAACTCATTAGACAGCCTAAAAACTACTAGAATCAGCTGGGATTAATGTAGGATTGAAGCATGCTAAATAGATATGACTATACTATTGTAAAAATCAGCTTTCTATCCTTCAACTTCAAATTTTATCTTAAAGAGTCTTGTGGTCCAAGGATGGGTATAATGCTATAAGAAAGGTTTGGTCTCCCTGTAAAGGACAGAGTAAAAAATATTTCCAGTTCAACAAAAATGAAAAAAAGAAAACTAAAAAATAAATGAAGAAATATGCATCACTCCTACAGTTCTTAGCACACTGTGGGCTCTGCATGCGTATGCAAAAGACAACAGTGACTACAAGTTGCTTACAATGAACACAGATGCTGATGCACTGGCCATTTTGGCCAATACCTTCAAATTTACTGCACTTTCATCTATTGGTAAGAGTGCTCACAGGATAAAACCAAAATTTTTTTCCAAGATGGGAAAAAAAGGTTTCTCTTTGTTGTAAGAAATTTAATATTAAGATATTGAAAATAAAATGACTGGGTTAATGAAAAACATTTATTCTAGCATCCCAAGAACATGGTGATACTTTTTCTAATGCATCTAAGATAAGTTTCAAGATACAAGTATCAAACATATCAACTCTACAAAGAGCCATTATGAAAAATTCATCACATACAGAATACTTGAAGTGGCATCTCAAGTCATTAAGTTACACTACTCCTCAGCTATAAGTCAGCCTTTTATTCTAAAGCCACTAAAAAAAATTATGATGACGTAAGCAGTGATGAAGAAGTAATTTCTTAAATCCTCCCAGATCCTGCTCTGCATCCAGGACAAGACATTAATTTGGACAAGGCCTCATTATATATTATCAGTACTAATTAACAGGACACACACTACATGCAAAAGTATCATACCACATAGAGCTGTTTCCAGATGCTTCCCCATTCCCAGAGAGTAGTGGTAACTTCTTGAACTAAAGGAATTTCAGCAGGTATTACATTTTCTGTATGTCTAGGAAGGAGAAGGAAATTTAACCCATGGGAAACAAAACAGTAGCCATGTTTCATGGGTTTATATCATAGTTACTTTTTTTAAGGAAAATGCCTTATAGAAGCCTTTTAAGGTATCTAAGTGCCTTAAAACTAATTCATTAGCAGACTAGATCCTTAGTGCAATCAAACAGTTGAATTCAATACCTTTTCTTTTCAACAGAAACATCCTTAATGTGGATGAAGGACTTAGGAAATATTCCCTGTTGAAGGAGAAAAATAAAACAACAAAAACTACTGTTATTTCCCAAGAACATTTAAATAACACGAGAGCTTTCCAAAACCCAATTCTTCAAAATTTTCTCTATAAAATTATGAGCATGAACATAACTTATTTCCAATTAACTGCTGCCTGTCTAGTTTTCTGTCCACCTCGATGCATTTCTGATTGACAGACAAGTAATAAAAGTTCTCTCATATCCTTCTTTATGAGCATACAACGCATACAATTACCTTTCTTCAGAAGAAAGACCATCTTCCACTCCCATGTCCCCATTTACTACCTCCAAAAACAGTACATACTGTGTAAATACAGGAAAAAAAACCCACCATTTTCTCTGTGCATCAGCCCATTTATCTTTCTAGGAAAAGAATACAGGCTAACTTAACCATCAGCTTGATTATCAAACAAAGGAGCGAACGAATAAACGACCGTTGCACCTCGTGAAAGCAATGACAGACAAGGGAAAGAGCACAGGATGAAGAGCAAAAAGGTAACTGACATGAAGAGGAGCAAACTCAGTTTTCTTTGAAGCACAAGTGCATAGAACACTAAGTACGACTAAAATTGCTTTAAGAATGACATTTAATTTGCAACATTCATCTTGAAAGCAAAGAGACTGGAGATAGCTGCCCTTAGAGAACAGGAAAGGAGACTCAGATGTGAGATAGTTTAAAAAAACCACTTTGTGAGTTAAATTCTTAAAAATGGTCTCACAGGAACGAACAGCAAGATCTTACCTCTGATCCTTTACGCCTTACTAGATAACCCTTGTACCAATCTAAAAGGAAGAAAGAGTGCAGTTTTTATGGCAGAACATACACATACAAAAGCATGTAATGAAGTCATGAGTTTTGTTTCCTACAACAGCCAGCAAACACAGCATGTTTAAAAATTATTTACTTGAAAAATACATAGGTGAAATTAAAATTAATATCAGGAAGCATATTTGGCATGACTTGCACATTAGCAAGTATGATGATATCATCTACTTTCAAGTTTTGCCTAGTAAGTACAGAAAATTACACGCAGAATTTAACTCCCCCACACTCAATACAGAAAAGATATAGGCTCCAAGTATAAGCCGTTTAGCAATGTAATAATTAGCACAAGACATAATTCTCTCAACCAAGATCACTCATGTAGAGCCCATGAAGCTCTGCTGATTGCATTCTATTTACATTATTAATGCTTTATAGTTCACGTATCCAACCTCATTGAATATAACAGGACTAAGCTATCTTTCTGCCAAGGGGAATTATATCTTTTGGACCCAACTTGAATAAGGAGTTTCCTAAGGATGAAGTTCAAGTTAGAATCTGGAGAAAATGAGACATCACTGCAGACTGAAAATAAATCACTAACTGCAGATCAGTAACTGTTGAGTTCATAATAATAACTGCACCCTGAGTGTTTGATACTAATAGAAACTCAAGCAGCTCTGGCAGGCTTAGGAGAGAATTCAGTCGGATCGTGAATTTACAGATCAAACAACAGGCAGGAACACACTATCACTACACTATCCACAATTAACTGAGCTTCACAAATGTGTACAATTTTAATGTTCACATATTCTTCTACTGCTTGTGTTGATTTTATGCTTACGCCAGTTGATCTGGTATCTCCACATACCAACCACTACTAAATCTGGACCAGCATGTCGACTATTTACCATGCATGACTTGACTTGGATTTCTGCTGTTTGGCACGTTCAGTAAGCTGGGTGGCTTTCAGATATTTTTCAATCACGCTGACCTACAGACTCCTTTAACACACTGGATTTCTTATACTGTAGGATGACTGGGATGCTGACTATGGCCTAGCAACAAATAATAGGTTTGGAGATAAGTGCGTACTCCACTGAAATTTCAATCAAATTTAATGCAACTCCCATCAGGTATATTACAGGCTGGCACAAGCCTCACAAACTCTGCATTTACCTTGAGGACTTGCTCAGTTGATGATGGTTTCCTAAATAAACCACATGCACTCAAACATTTTGGTTGACAGCTGACTGAACATGAGCCAGCAGTGGCCCAGGTGGCCAAGAAGGCCAATGGCATCTTGGCTTGGATCAGAAACAGAGTGACCAGCAGGGCCAGGGCGGTTATTTTCCCTCTGTACTCGGCACTGGTGAAACTGCTCCTTGAATACTGTGTGCAGTTCTGGGCCCCTCAGCACAAGAAGGATGTTGAGGCTCTGGAG
>WAAB01016232.1:0-72138 GCA_013389865.1 Piaya cayana | reverse complement strand
TGAGTCACCTTCTCTGGAGGTGTTTAAGGCATGAGTGGACGAGGTGCTGAGGGACATGGGTTAGTGATTGGTGGGAATGGTTGGACTCGATGATCAGGTGGGTCTCATCCAATATGGTTATTCTATGATTCTGTGATTTCTGATTTTGGATCTCCAAAAGTGAACAGGTTCTTCCTCAAAACTCAACACCACCACCAACACAAATAAGAGCATTAGACAACTACTTGTGTAACATGGGGAACTGCTGTGAAATAAAACGACCAATAGTCTGGAGGCACCTGACTTACCTTCACAATACTCCAGAATATGGACCACATCACCAATCTGGAGAGGCAGTTGTGGCACTCCTGTGCCTTTGAAATTGTATATAGCTGAAAAAATTAAGGATGAAAATACTGGTTTTCCATACAGTTATACGCTATGGTCAAACTGAAAAACACAGTTATGATTAATATTAGATAAACAAACAGAACAACAATTTTAAAGAGAAGCTTCATGCTACCATTATTTAACCTCTTCTCTTGTGAAAATGTAGAGGTGTTGAAAATGGTCAACACTGAAAATCAAAGAAAAAACTAAACAGAAACAAAAAAAGCATATGCAGGAAAACGAGCTATCGTGTATACTGCTCTCACTAAGAACATAAGTGCAAGGAAATTTATGGTGACACTGGTGAAAAGGAGTGCAGGGAGGCACAGAGGAATTGAATTTACTGCATTTTTCCCTGGGTTTAGATGCTTCATCTTAACATGAAACTGTTTTATATGGAAATAGAAAGTTTCGTAATTTTCTGTATTGGATCACTCTGAAAAGAGCACAGGAGCAGCAGATTTTACAAGAGTTCTCATCAGAAGCTTATCTACATGTGGTTAACTAACAGTTAAGTTTCAGAGAGAGTTCAAGAAAATAAGCTTGTTCTTACATTCTAGGGCCACAGGATGTGGGCTACTGAGGTAAGCGTTTGTTTCTGTATTTTTTTTCTTAACTAACATGGTTATAGACTTTTACAATAGAGTTACAGAGTAGAAGTGGTTATTGAGGCCAGCATCACACAGGGAAATGTACTAAAACACATAAGCCTGAAACAATAATTAAACTGTATAGGTAGGAACAACACATGAGCTACTAACCATGACCTCTAGTGCGTAGTAAAGACATCCATCAGCAAGGCTTTCTTCCTTTTCTTAAAGCACCATCACAAACCATACACATACATATCATCCAAACTAGCAATGTTTTGGATGAGAGGAAAACTTATCTGGAAAGCTGAACCTACCCTCTGTATATTCCTACATTCCTCTTGCACCCCACTCCATGCTTCCAAAGGAGAATATGCATTTCTACCATGCCAAAATGCATGCTAATAACATTTTCTACTTATTGAAGTCTCAAATTAAATTGCCTTTCATCAAATCGCCTAAAGTAGGTGTGTAGAGCTAAACGGATTGATCCTCCTCACTTATGGCAGCGTTGTATAAATTGTCTTGCTTGTTTCTGTTGCCATCATTATATTCATTACATTTCTAGAACAGAAATTAAGAAGGATTTCATATTTAATTTAAGAGGCTTATTAGATCGAAGTTAAGTTTTTTGTTCCCTTGACGTGAAGAGACCTTCCCATCCTTTTCTCCTCTTGGTTGCATAGAGCGGGGCTTGAATCACTAAACAAAGTGAGGTGCAGGAAAAAAACTTTGAAGAGACCCTCTGCTGCCCAGATTAAGACACCTGCTCAAAAGAATCTTGAAGATATTTCTATGATGCTCAGAGAATTGCCTCAGCTCTACAAAACTCTGAATCTATTTACTATACAACTCTTTGTACATAGTAGATGTGTAGTTATGTTCTGGCTGGCTTCCTTTCATTAATCTTGGCACAGATTTCAAGAAATACGAGGTACTAAACAGCTCCCCTAAGATGTCCAAAGAGATTAAAATCACTGTTGACTAGCGTGTACTTTCTGTTTTAAAGTCTGCACTGAGCTACTCAAGGCTGTATTTGTCTCAGAATATAGATGTGAATTACTGAGTCATATATTCACATTGCATATCGGGTTTACTCTCTAAAAACGTAATTAAACAGCAATTAATACACTGAAAAGTGCCGTAACAAACTGACAAAGGAAGTGGCTACATCAGCTAACACTTTTCTAAATGACTAAGTGGAAACTTAATGAGAAATTTTTTACTGTAGAAACTGGATTGTTTGGTAGGATGGGTTTAACAAATTCCTTAGTTCTTTAGCTTTTAACTATTGACCTATCCAAGTATTTTATACTAAGAAATAATCTCCCACATACCTTTGCAAAAACGCTCTTTTAACAATCAAACAAGCCAATACCATCAGCTACACCCACACGTATTATCCACAGCAGCAGACAGCTCAACTATCACATCTGTTCATCTGAAATTATTAACTGTGAATGAAAATTTAACTATTACATCCAATCAATATTTATTTCAATTATTTTGCTCTTCAAAAATAGTATATGGAAAACCTGTATGGGCTTAAAAGTTTTTTTCTAGATTATTAACAACAGTTGTTTAAATTTAAAATAAATTTTCTGACCAACAGGAATACAGGCCCCTTCAAATTTGTCTGTTTCTACCACTTAGCTCCTGAGCATCCTCTATCCCAGTCACAAACACAAAAGCATCCAGTGTCCTCAAGAGAGAAGCTGGGTGTCTTGAAGACCCTGGCTTTCAGTCTAAATCCCAGTAGCAGTTACTGTCCTCAAAAGCAACTGATGTCATGGTAGTAAGATTAGTGGGAGAGATTTAAACAGCACATGCCCTTCCGCAGCAGCCAGCACCAGGCTAGAACGTTCGTGTTGAAGGTGTATTTACACAGATGCTGTAAGATCCTCCCAAAACAGCACAGAGAATGCCCAGGAACTCCAACCTGAAGACAGCCTTCCTGAATATGGACTTCACAGCTCATGGAGAACACAATCAGCCAACTTCTCCATGGATCAGCAAAGAATAAAGCCCACATTCATACACTTACAAACACTCACTCTAGCTTCAATGGTAATTTATAGCAGGACACACATGTAATACAGAGAAAACCAACCAACCAACTAACACAAAAGCCCCTTAGATTCCAGGTGTTTGTTTCAGCTCCCTCAGGACATGAGCTGAAAAGTTTCCTTGGCTACTTGCCACCCATTCACTTGAATAGAATTTGAAAATATTTCCAAGGAACCGCTTTGCTGAACCAGCGCTTAATGTCACTTTACCACAATAGGAGGAATATTTTGAATGATTACCACATAATAACTCATGAATAATTTTTCATAAATAAAAAATTTCTTATGAAAAAACTCAGTAATATTTCTATTCAATTTTATTTTTTAAACATTACACCTCTATTTTTATAAGTAGTAATGTAGAAGTAGCACCTTCCCTGATCTCACACAACAATTGCATTCAGTTCCCATTTTCTTCTATTGAAAATGGGGCAAAATTACTCAGCAAGGACTCCGGCAAACCCGGTGTGAAAATATTAGGTAGTCCTAACAGGATTTGTTAACATCTGAAAAAAAAACCCTATATAATCTGTATTCCAATATCCTGAGTTAAGAACTTCCCCTTAAAAAAAAGCAAGTGTGTTGTAATGAACACGACACAGACACAGTTCTACTGACCGTTTCACAGGCCACACACGTACATCAAAGCTCAAAGGGAGTTAGAAGATCATTTAATCTATCACAAATCACGTTCAGCAAGGGGTAACTCTTAAGTTCTTAAATAACACACTGAAATCTCAGATAACTTTTAAATAGAGATTTCTCCATATTCTTAACCTTGAGGCCAGATGGAGGTTTTAGCTGACCTGAGCCACTTATTTTTTTTTCCTTAAACACAAAAAAAGCCAGTAAAAGAACTAGGAGGTTCTAACAGTTTTAGCTAGTTCTATGAAGATATTGCTTCCCTTAACCTTTTCATAACAAATAGTAGCATGGTCATTTTTGTTAGAAGTATTTTATGAAAAACGGTGTAAGTAGCTGTGCTCTTCATTTTACTGTTTTTCATCTTTCACAGAGAGTTGTACTTCACAAAACTGCTGCAGTTTCCCAAACAGCTAGAACAGCCTGTTGGGCTCAGAGACTTCTTGCCACAAAGTAGGCAGCAGACACTGAATAAAGCTCTGCCTCCTGTACAGCTCAATCTACACAGATTTTACAGATATAATATAATTGCATCCGCTGAAAAGCTCTGACAAGCTCCGATAATCAGCCTTGCCAGTCACAGCCCTCAGCACTCAGGCTGAGCAACGCTTTGCTCTGGTTTCAAGGAAGTCACCCAATCAATCCTCTCCTACCCCCCACTTAACACTTCAAATTGACAAATGCCCATTTACAGTTCCAGAAGTGCAGGAGTCAATCTGATATTTCCATTTAGCAGCCCAACATAATGCTTCATCTGCTTGCAACTTTTTCACAACCGTCATAATTTGCTCAAGGCCTGAGCAGATTTCAAACACATTTTGTCTTGCAAAATCACCAGGAAACTGTCATCCAAAACCACCACCCTACCATGAGTTCTATGTCTTGTACCATCCACAAAAGCACGTTTATGCTGGGAATGCTTCAAGACTAAGAACAGCTGCATGTGTAAAATCCAGAACGTGCTTTCTAAGTGCAAAACTGAGTATCACCTACCTGGAATGTACTATTTAATTAAGCAAAAGACAAAAGTGAGTACATAGCCTGCACCCCAGCTGGAATCACGTGGTCTTCCAAATCTACTTGGCATGCTACTGCTCATGCAAAAGTTGAGCTCCACTCTAAGATAAAACTGCTCATCAGTGGAAAGTGAAGGCAACAGGGACACTTCTGATAAGACTTATAAATTCACCATTAGAATCATTAATCAGAGACTTGAAAACAAAGATTTCTGAAAACATAGAGGGCAAAACAGTCCTATATCCTCAAAAAGCATCCAGTCTCTACCACTCCAAGAGCTCTTGAACTTCTTTATGTTATGAGACTTAATATCACAGCAGACACAGTTTGCCCGTATGTCTTGATTTTCCTGAGACACAAAAGGCACGTTTATAACAGATCATACATCCAAGAAGTACATGATTTGTGACTATAGTTGCCAATGCCCCATATTCCAGATCTCATTAATCTACTTAAAATTTAGCAATGGCACTATTTTCCCTCAAATTTTTAAGAGCGTAAGCCTACCTAATTTCCAAAAGACATTTTAAACACCCTTCCAAAACTAAATCCTCAGCGTGACAGTTCCCCTGATTGATTTTTTTTTTTTTGGAAGGGAAGAAGGGGTGGTAGGGAACAGGACAATTATGGGTGGAGGAATGAGTGGGTGTTGCTGGGGATTTTTTGCTGTGTTTGTTCTTTTTTTTTTACATGACTCTGGGTGGAAAATCATTCCACTATTCCTACCAACATCTATAATGAAGGAAAAAATACATTTCGTTTCAAAGACAAATAAAGGAAAATAAAACAGACTGTGAACCAACAGCTTGGCTAGGAAAAGGAATTCATGGGTATAAACTTTTAAATTATTGAATGCGTAGTTATATATTAACATAAAGCAACTAAGCAAAAGCAGAAATGGAACACTCCCACTTAAGAACACCTACAAGAAAGTTAAATGTATGAGTAATTATATAAGCAGCGTTCTATTATTGATGGAAAGTTTGTTTGAATGTTGCTCTTGTTTTCCCTCTTCCCCTTTGCAACAGACTAAACAGACATTGCTACAACTAGACTTGTACCTAAAAAAAACCCCACAAAAAGCCTTAAAACACAATGTTAAACAGACAAGCCTTCTTTCACACAGCAAACAGTCTTTGATGGGGTGAGCTGAGAAACAGCAAGTGGTAGTGTGATGTTGTAGCCTAGAACAGTGAGGGAGAAAGCCCAGGGCACAGGAAACAGCACCATGTCTGCAGTGCTCCTGCTCAAGATCTTAAACTGATAATCTGGTTTGGCCTTTCACCAGAAAGTACAGTCATACCAACAAACAAAAAGGTAGCATCTTCAAGAATTATCACAGATTATCACAGTGCAAAGCAGAAGTCCGTCTGCTGCTTTGCAAAACGGATACATCACTTTAAACTATTTAAAGGAGATATCAAAACTTTGATAAACACTTTTTTTTTAACACTTGGGTGGTGTTTGAAAGCAGATGGCAAATTTATCAGGGCTTGGATGAATTTATCATCTGCTTTTAAACACCACCAAAGCTCCTTAAAGACACAGATAACCAACTGCACCATTGCCTGTTTGGTGTACTTGATAATTCCTTATCATTACTCATGCTATCTGCAGATACCTTACAGCCCAACAGCAGCTGTTAGATTCTTTGAGTTCACCTCAAGTGGTAACTTGCTTTTTCTTCATTTGCAGCAGGAATCATCTTAACTCTTCCTGACGCAAAACTACCACTAATGTCCTAAATAACAGCAAATTAGTCCATTAATCCTAAACCCTAGTCTAAAAGTTACAGGTCACTATATCGGCACCTGGAAGCTTCCCAAGACTCAGGACTCCTCATCCATGTGATACAACAAATTAATCTGTGAAGTGATTAACACGGGTGATCCAAGGGTATCTTCAGCACGGGAGCAGATGTAACAATCACGCTTCTTATGCTAATAGACTTTCTCCAAGAATTCCACTCTGATGTAAACCCAGAGACCAGACTGAAGGAGACAACAGTCTTATCAAGGACATGGGCGAGAGAAGAAGAAATGTCTAGAGGAGCACATTTCAGAAAGCTGCACCTGTACATCACAGTGATTGCACTGATTTCACCCCTTGAGCTACACATCGTACATACTCACTCTAAAATGAGAGTGCTGTAGTTAGAGCTGCCAGTATTGGAGGAATAAGAGTACTGGTCCGTGCAGATGAAAAATCCTAGTCCTTCGGAGTTTTTAAAAACTCCATTTGTGTCATCTCTATAGCAGTTTAAACATTACAGTATTAAAATGTTGTCAATAAATGTGGTTCCCTGTTATTTGCTTTCCTTGTATGCACTAAAATAGGCGTTCATAAGTGATTCAGTTAAAAGTTTACTGGTTTAAAATAAATATTTTTAGATTCAAGGTAGAAAAAGCCACTGCTACACAAACCTACATATTGTGGGTGCTGTATTTTAAGTTAGAGTGCAGTGAATTGTTTGATCACAATGCCTTGCCGACTCAGGAAAACAAGCCGCACTGGATTGATCGTCATTAGTTTATAAAGTCACAGGTTGCTCAAAATAGTTTTTACTATGTGTGGTTTGCTGTACCTTTCAAATACCACAGAGACTACTAGGTGGTACTAGCTTTTTAGTAAACTCTGAGATCGTATCTGCTATAAATTTACAAACAGGCAAAACTTCACTCCATGTACAGCAGATTGTCGTTCAAATGAGACAGAAGACAGCCGAGTGCCTTCTCAGTAGATGTGCATCAGTTAAAGCCAGTAGGCTGGTCCACTCCACCAGCATGTACAAAACCATCACTTGCCTACATTCCACTTAACCACAAAGCAGATTATTTGGTCCCCATAATGTTCAAAATCAGAGCAAAGAAATCTTTTTGGTCATTACATGAATCTCACTCTGACCCAAAACGCTCCCTATAAAGAGCTGCCACAAGTGAAATTTGCTTTATAATATACCTGTGAATAACTGATGAGTATCTAGTACATCCATGTAAGAAAACATCCATCACTAGTATAGGGATACAGAGGCCATGTCCAACATATCCAGTTTTCCCCTACATCAAAATCTTTGAAAACAAGTGCAAAAATCAAGTACTTCCTACTATTTTTAACAGAAAACATTTACACCCTTTATTTTGTAATAAAACCTGCCATCAGAACTGGCTACTTCCATTGCACAATTCTGCCACTGCTGCACGTGGAAGTTCAACAGGAAGACATTCTTTTATAATGGCCTTCTTAAAACAAAAAAATGTCTTTTAGAAGAATTAGGGGATGCAAAGTTAATAACTCTGCACTAAACAGGATATCATAAGTACACGATTCCCTGTCTCCTGTACTGAGAACATGTGTTACCTTCAGTAGGACTTTTATTTCTAGTGCTTGAGCTTTGATTCCTCACTTAAATGGGTTTTTAAACAGCAATTCAGTTCTTTATGCAAGTTACCATTATTCATTTTTAGAAAACTTGATTGGAAGGTGACTTTCCTTCCAAAAAGTACTACTTACCAACTCGTACAGTGTTTTTTCTGTAACACGAACCTCAAGTGGCTGTGTCTCAGAAGCAGCTATATGATTATCCTTCCCATACATTTGTTCTCCATAATTTCCAGCTGCTACTTATTATGCAACACACTTCTTTCTTATTGAACTCGTTTCTAAACCATTGAGGCAGGAAAAGCTGCATTACTGTGAGAGCTCAAGCTTTCAGAGGGATGGGGCAGTATGGTGGAGTGGAAGGGTGACATCTCCCAAGCCGACACTCATGTACCTCATCCTTCTGTTCAAAACATTAAAACCTTGTACAAAATAGACTATTTCCACTAAGGTGCCGTGGTAAAACAGAGGGTGTCATGTCATCACCCCAGAGAAAACACCTGCCCACATCCTGTTCAGAAGTCATGAAGCCAAAACTCACAGGGCAGTTGACTAAGTTACATACCCACGCCGCTCCTCTTCTCTATCTTCTGCCATCTCGCCATCACACATGAATCCGTAAGGCTCTGGGGATGCCCACCTCCAAGGAAACCAAGACTTAGAAGACACAGACTCCAAGACGAGTGATCAACAAAGTCACAGGAAACAAGAGCCGTTTCCCAGCTGCCGTCACCAAGAGCTGGCGGGCAGAGGCAGCTGTGAGGGTTCTGCGAGATTTGCTGCTGCTCTGAGCTTCCTTCCTCTTTTCTCAACTCAAGATGCTGTAGTGTCATGGGGGAGGGGAATCCCAAACTGGGTGTTTCTGTCGCATGATATGGGCTGTAACACACAAGCAGCCCTCCCCTGCACCACCCCTCAACCCGAGATCTCAGCTGGAAGGTTACCGGGTACAGAGCCCAGTTACACCAAAACCCTCTCAATGGGGGTTACCTCATTCTGGAAAACCAACGGGCTTTATTGCTTAAATGACACAAAAATAAGATTTTAAATCTTGGATTCCACAAGATAATACTGCTTAAAAACTACTTTTCTTCTAACCTGTCCTGGAATGGGGATCTGTTTTTCACAGACTATGAGTCCCGCAGCAGAAGTGAATACAAAGACACTGTATTTCAAACGGCACTCACTCCTTTTCACTTCTATCATTTTACCTGCCTTTCAAAAGGCAGGATATATTTTTTTTAATCTTTAAACACAACACTTCCTTAAAGACAATGTCAGGACAAAACTTAAAAATTAATTTATTGTATGTTTACAGCTTATACTTGCACAAGGGCTGCTGCGTGAGGTAACAATTGAATTTGGGATTCGCAAAGAGCAAGCAAGCTGTTTGTTATTTGGATTAAGAACACACCAACTGGAAAACAAGTTTGTCACCTGCATTTATGTTCTTCACTTGTAGCTTGGAATTTTAAAACAAAACCAAGTGCTTTACAAGACTTACTGTTTCTTTATCTGCTGCTCAGTACAAAGTCACAGGACAATCCTGGCCCCTGGATACTACACTGCAGCTTAGCAATCATCCTGTATCCCACTGTTTCACAGTGCTGTGCTGTACCTATCAGGTTATTTTTGATAACACATCACACGTTAGTTCTTGACTTGAATCTGTAACCATGAGAGACACAGACTACCAGTAGGCCTCAATGCACATGGAATTCCAATACCTGTTTCTGGAGGAAAACCACATGAAATCCAACAAAATTTATTGAAATGCCTCAGTATTAACCACATCTACATCCTAGCTTGGAAAAAAGATTTAGCCGGTTATTTTCCCCCTGATGCTGGAATTCACATTATGCCTATTAAAGTAAACTAGATTGTGAACAACTCAGATAATCTCCAACTACAGGCAATCAGCTTCATTTGAGATTGCTACATCTTTCTCAATCACAGAACATCAAATTTATATTGTTTGTGCATCAAAAAAAGATTATGAGGCTGAGCAACTTAACCTTTCAGTTTACCATTTATTTCCTGACCAGCAATAACTGCCTTATGCCTCAGAATCCCCGCTGCAGCAAATCACCCCTCCAGCACACTCTACAGCATAGAGGTAATAACTTGCATTTATTTTCTTTCTCTGCAACCCTCTGCCTCATCTTTTCTCTGCAATCCACAACCTGAGGAGAAAGGTTCCTTTCTAGCATTCATCTAGAAACACGTTTCGTGGTGTTGGTCTAATAAGCCAAATTAATACAATACTGTTGTTTCAAAAATAAATGATCCAAAGAAGCACTATACAGAAATTTGATCTCCAAACTGGCATCCCATTTGCAACACTTCCCTGATGCCTTGAACCTCTTCTATCTTGGACACCTGACCTCACAGAGTGCGAGACCTGTAAACTGCACCACACCTTTGAAAGCAGTTCTGCCTCACCTTGGAGCTCTCACCTCTCATGTAACACCCCAACTCCTCACAAGTGAGCTGGACTGCAGAAGCCAAGCTCCTGAAGGCACTGATGCTCCCCAGCTGCCCCCCTTGCCTGCAGCCAGCTCTCAGCATTGCACAGATCTGCTGCCGCTTCCTCCTGCCACACTTTCATGATGATGCATCTGTCACTCTCGTGACCCTTATCAACTTTTCCTTAAGTACTCTTCCAGGCAGAAAGACTTTAGAGCTAAGTAGCAAATTTCTTGCTCCCTCCAAAGCTGAAAAAATTTCTGCCCAGCCAATTCACAGGTACAACTTAGCTACTGGGGACTGGCAGGAGAGGCAGAAAAAAGGCGAGAATTCTTGCTTCCTTTAATACAGCTTTCAATTCCAGAAACCCACATCTTGTGAAATGCTGACTATCAATTTTTAGCTACTCTAACTTCCATTATCTAGAAGAATTTAAGCAGAGCACAGGAGTTGCATTTAACTGGCTCTCAATTCTATTACAGGCCAAGATCTGTGAGCACAGCTGCAGGAAAGCAACTGATGGAACATGACACAAGAGGAGACTGGAACAGCCTTCCCCTCTACCACAAACCTGTTACAAATTCCCTCCCTTTCTCTAAAGACTTCACTCAAGACAATTCTTGTGCATTACCTGCAAGGTTCCAGTGCAGGTGTGAAAAACAGTCAGCACCACTATGGCAGGGGCAGGCTGCCAACTCAAACCATGCTTTGTCCACAGCTAGGATACAAGAACTCTTCACATAGCATGTTTAACCTTTAGTCTCTCTTGCTGCTGACCAGCAGTACCCAACACAAAATGAAGTTAAATCTGTTTGAGCACAAAGGCATGTTAAGAGTCTTGGATTCCACAGCACTGAAGGACATCAATGTACAGTGGATCAAGCTGTCTAATCTCAAACCCACAAAGTTGTGAAGTATAATTTTTGTAGGGGACTTTAGAATG
Organism: Piaya cayana; assembly: GCA_013389865.1. NCBI lineage: Eukaryota > Metazoa > Chordata > Aves > Cuculiformes > Coccyzidae > Piaya > Piaya cayana. The sequence goes on along the minus strand of WAAB01016232.1, from coordinate 60,667 downwards.
CAAAAGCTCTCTTAGGACTTTTCCTAACTAAGAAATCTTAGTCCAAGTGACTAACTGATTCACAAGAGTATAACGAGTTGAATGAAGTCATCTTAAACATATATAGAAATGCTAAAAAGAAAATCAGCCAATTTAACTGGTTTAACTGTTCTCACAATTTTTCCTGTATGGAATGTAAGATAGTTAGGATTTGCCTCCTAAAATCATGACAACACACAGTACATGCATTACAATTCCTTAGCTTTTATTGCTTGGTACTTTTTGATTTTTTTTTTAGAAAACCTTTTCTAAAAAAGAACTTAGCTCTCAAATTAAAGAGGTGGCAGCTTTAGAGAACTGTTTTCTCTGGGATGCAATACAGACAACACTTCAGAAAGGATGAGAAAGAAAAGTTTATTTTATTTAATAGTACAAATACAAATATTAATTGATTCAAAAGAATAATAGCCCACAAATTCATAAGATTCACATACACCTTTGCCCTCAGGTCATCCTGAAAATTGAACAATTAAACATTGAGGGAAAGTGTTAAGAATTCTGAATCCAGGAACTAGAAGAAATTCTGGAGCACATAAACTAGTTGAGTCACACATCAACACGACCTTGGCTGTCTTGCTTAGAGTTGACTCCCATCCTACTGTATCATCCAACTTCTGTAGCAAATGCTTATCTTTAAGAAGGGCACTGTGCTTCAAATAAAAAGCAATTGTCACATTTAGAGACTGAGCCACAACTCGGGACAAGGCAACACTTTAGGCCACGTTGCCAAGGAACTTAAGTGGTGCCCTTGGGGAAGCTCAGATATCTAAAGTGCAACTCTTCATATAACAAGGCAGATCAATACTAAGCTAGGAACCTGTACATTTGAGTTTGACATAAGTTTATTCTATTTCCTGCTGAAGGAGGACTTCAAATTGTTCAGGTTCCTTCCAGAGATCTAAGTTTTATTGCTGAGCACATTGTGTTTCAGGCGTTGCTTTAGAAGATACATACAATGTTGTATATGTTTTCTTTTGAGTTTTCTTCTCAGTCGTGATATTATTTTCTTTCATATCTTCTGTTTCCGTAGTTTCAAATCTGGATTCAGCTGTTAACCTATAGGCAAAGCAACCATTCTAAATACCTATTTAGTTAATAAAAAACAAGGCTAAAATAAGAGTTTTAAGCAAGACCAACAAACCAACTGGCATACAGGACCATCCATACACAAAGACAGAGCAAGCAGTGTTTAAGAATAAAATGAGGCTAGAAAAGCATTTGGGTATCAGTCCTAGTCACATTTCATCACAAACTATAGCCTTCCCCCCCTTATCTGCTGAAATGAAAAAGGTTACTGGATGTGTTAAATGGTTAGGATCAGCCTTGAAAATACAAAAGTGACTGTGCCATGCACATAAAGGAGATAAAGCCCACAAAAGCACAACTCCAAGCAACAAGTCCCAGCAGCAATGCAGAAGTGAAGTCAAGCATTTGGCTTTAACATCACCAAAAAAAGGACTACTCTTAGAGCAATACACTATTTTCCAGCCTATATCTGCACTTAATGTCCAAATAACTGACAAGAAGTTGTTAGAAAAAACTTATTTTCAGGCTCTAAACTACATAATTTGTGCACCAACATATTTTGATTCTGCTATGAATGTAAATGGGAATATAGCTGTCACATGGCTGCTTAAGAGGTAAGTTAGAAAATAAGATCTAGACATCTGAGCACAATTGGATGTTTTGATTATTTAAGAACTACTTAAGAAACACAAATGTGTCAGTAGAACAGACTGATAAACAGTATAAATTACATAACCAAATCACCCACAACCAATCGGCTGCACACAGTTATTTTCCCAGCAAAGCAAATTAAAGAAAATGAAATCCCAAATTAAGCATTGCCTTACACACCAAAACAAATTCTAGGCTGACTCATCAGCATATCAAATAAAGTAACTCTCGTGACCTTGGGGATTTCTAGTGGTCTCAAGAACCACCAGTGAGCAACCCACAACAACCTACAGCTGTTTCTAATGAGTTTTCCAAACAAAAATAGCTGCTACCCACTTGTTAGAGATTTATTTGCAGCAGAGAGATACAGCTGAAGATGAGGACTATGAAACAAAATGTAACACAAAATTCAGGGGAGATTCAGCTACAAATTTCCATCCCATTAACCCTATCTTTACATTTACACACAAATATATCGAATAAACTTTTGACGATCTCAAGCCATCTACATTCCTCAGACTAGAACTGTGTCCATCAATACCTCCTGTAATTTATCATAAGACTGAAACTGATTCATGAGGATGAGATGAATGAGCCATTTCACGCCAGTAAACTTAGTTTATGGCAGAGAGGTACTTCAAAATGCCTAACGGTTCAAATAACAGAAGGGAAGGGCTTCTCTGTCTTCCTTAGTGTCCAACTATTTTTAACTGGCAATTAATTAATCTTGCCCTAATCAAGTCTGTTTTGCCCGTGACTAACTGATCCCTGGCTTTATCTCAGACTGCAAGCTTTTTCTATCTTATTTTCTCCGCTATCCCCTTGAAGAGGAGAAGCAAGAGCAGCTGGCTGGGCATGTGGCAGGCAGCCCAAGTTAACCCAACATTGTCCTCATACCAAGCCAGCCCACAGACCACCTTTAAAGCACTGCCATATTTCATTAGCTGTTTGCACAAGGAGATGGATGGATCAGAAAGAGAAGATGACAGTTCTGAGGACAACTGCCATGCCTAAAACCCCTAAGACAATGTTGGTTATCCAGATCTCCTGCCAAGCCACTGTTGGCATCTCCTGTTCCAACAAAGTCCAGATGAGGTAGATTTGGTACATGAAATCCAAATACAACATTTCAAAATGCAAACAGTCCCCTTATGCACACAGTCCCCTTTTTTGATCACACTAAAGCAAACAATGTCAAATCTAAATGAAAACGAAATTGGGAAGCAAGGGCTGGAAGCTGCCGTTTCAGTTTTAAAAGTGTAGAAAAGCACTTAAACACCAAAGTGAATCTTATAGTCCACTTGGCCTAACAGAAGATACCACTACCAATAACCTCTGCATTGCCTGAATTACAACAGTAATTAACAATTAAAAATAATCTCTTAAATCTTTAGTGTCAACTATTGTGTTCTCAACACTCAGACACCATAACCTAATCAGCAGCATCACCTCGTAAATTATTCCAATGCTCACCTGCTTTAAACTTTAAGCATGCACAGATACACACACGTACTATGAGTTCCAAGTGATCTGGGTTTACCTTGCTATATCACATAAGACTTAACAAGAAAAACTCTCACCCATAGAAGCACATATAAATCACCTCTAACCACTTCTTCATCACCTCTTAAGTCGAGATGACTAAGCTTTTCAAACACTACTTCCTAGACATGAAGTATGTAATCCTTTCACAGTCCCTATGGCTCATTCTCACTGCAATGTTTCATAGACTAAATGACAGAGCCAGAGTAACTACTCTACAAAACCTACTCCAGTTACCAAAATAACTCCCAATGATCACAACAGCCTTCTCAGCCACAGCATTACATTCTACTTAACACAAGGTGATGCGCTGACAAAGATCCACCATGTGCATGTCAATTACTATTTTCCTCCCCTACTCTCCATTTTCAGGTCCACAGTCTTGCTCATGTTGCCAGTGGGTTTTGTACCTTGGCATTCAGCTGTATTCCTACATAGGGTTCTGGCCACATCCATCACAGTCTGTCCAGTGGACCTATTGTTTAGAAATCCAACCTGTCAATCATTACTTCCTGGTTAATAATAAATTGTAACACATCAGGGCTAAAGGAAGTCCTTGATATTATCTTAACCACATTGTTAATTGAGGATTTAGTTGCTCATCAACACAATTGGAAATCTGAACAGAACCTTCTGCCAGGATCTGCCTGTTGCAGGTTCATACCACCACTAAAGAAAACGTTAAAGCTAATATAGTTTTATGACTTTTTCAGACACTGCTGTGTTAGTGGCCTTTATTTTTTAATATCTACTGACTCAGGTTTTAATCCTTACTTGAGCCAACAGCAATGGGTGCAAGATTAGAATCCTCTCTCTGAACCATGACTTCATCTTTCTCTTCCACTTCTTCTACCTCCTCTGTTTCCAAGATCAACCTCAAAATAATTCCCTCTTCTCAACCCTCTACAGTAGGTTTGCCCTTTCAGTTCACATGAACAGTTTCCAACAACAACTTGCTGCCAGACACTTCGCTTTCCAAAAGGATGTGAGGAAATAAGTTAAACCTCTCACACCTAAGTTGCACACTATCTATTCCTCTATGTGTAGAAAACACCATCAAAACACAAAACCATCACAATCTCTCCTCCCAACACCCACCACCCATGCTCAAGCTCCCTCATCTTGCCTCCTCAGCACACAGCTACTGGAATTGTTGTTTCTACCATATTCTTCCCAGACTATTTCAGAAGTTTGTACTGTTTGGTCACTTATATCTGTTAAGTGCATCCAATGCAACCTTGAATAACTGATTCAAGAGTCAAAATATCAATCCACTTAAGAATGCCATTAAACTGGAATACACTGCACAGATATCCACGTGCTAGGCCTTGCTCCACCTCAGAAGCTGCTGTTGTTGTAAATTCAACAAAATATTACTTCTAGTAGACATTAAGCAGTTGTGAGCTCAAAACATCCAACTATCCCAGATGTTTTCCTCTCCCTCCCAAAAAAAATCCAGCACCCTAAGATTATGTACATAAACAGAAAACAAAAGCATCAGCTCAAAAAAAAGTCAGCATTTCTTTTACCAAGATGAAAAATGGAGGGTAATTCCGGTACTAAGTTACTTGACCATCTATCAAGAAGTAACTTAAATTCTCAGTTCAAGAGAAAAACCCAATCTTAGGTCAGCAGTTATGCTTCTAGTTATCATGCATCCAGGTTAGGGAAGTCACTTGTCTGGTAACACAAATAGCACAGTTAACTGTCTGTTGCCTTGTACAATGCATGTTCTGTTAACCTGACTCAGGTTAAGAATCGCTTAATTTAAATAATTTTTAGGCTTTTAGCTAAATGTGATAGCTGACGAGGGCTGAAAACAGCTATGAAACTGAAGCATGATACCCATTGCCTTTGCTACTCTGGTACATAACAAAGTTGTGTGTTAGCTTTGAAGGGACCAAGGTAACAGTCCTGTTTGTGAAGTCAGGGTAAATGGAGTGAACTCTCATGCTGTCTGCACACCCTACGTATTTTCAAGTAATGGAAAATATATTTCAAAGGCGGTTACAGTTTCAAGAGTCTTTGTCATTAGTCACCATTTTAGTCTTTCTAAAAGGTTTTGAGAGGTTCAACGTAGGCAGCCGGAGCTGAGGAATTACACTGCATGCAACACTGAGGAAATAGATAAAGAAGTAGATAGCACAGTTCATGCAGCGAAAGAAAAGAGATGCAGGTCTGTGCTGATTGCCTTGGCCATAGACAGAAGCTGACACTGACCTGGAGGCAGCTGAAGCCAGGGAACTACTTCCACTTCTGCTGTTCAAAGCGCATGCATCGAGGTTCTCATCTTTAGTTTTAGCTCTCTTCCTTTCTTTTTCAGGTTCTTTGTGCATTGTTTCAAGAGCTGTATTTACTGGTGGTGCTTCAAGAGCATGTTTTTTCAGAGTAGCAGAGCTTTGTTCCAAGTTCTTGGTGGTTATCTTTGCTTCTTGCTTACTTGGCAACTGAGTGAGAGTAGCTTCTTTTACCAAAGTATTTTTGCTGTCCAAGTACTCACAAGTACTGTCCACTGGAATCTTCTCACTCTTCTTTTTAATTTTAGTACCTGTAAGCAATTCTAAGAAAAGAGGAAAATACTTTTTGTACATGAGTGAAGCTGGAGTTAACTTGTCCACTAACATGTCCCTAGTAAAACCAATAAAGAACATATCAAATGACTAACAACCTTGGAATTATTCTTAACAGACAATTTAAGTCTCTGATATAAAATTCCTTTTATATAATCTCTTACCAGAAAGTAAGCATCCCAATAGAAGTTAGCGTGAAAAAGACAAACATTTTCCCCCCCATCCAGCCTCCTTTTTTACCAAAGGCTTTTAATTGGACAGTGAACTACATGATTAAGCTCAACTATTTTAATTCTACTTTGGAGGCTGCTCAGTGTCGACAACTAAGGTTTTAAAATTAAATCCCTTTAGGTACATACAACTACAAAAACCAATTTGCCCATCTGGATCCCCATTCATTGTTCACAGGCTACAACTCCCTTGTTTCTGCACAATCCCAGGAACCAGCTGTTGGTCAGGTGGGCCTCTGTTGTCAAAACATAATCCATATTTAATTGAGATACTATACAGTTGTTCCTCTAAATGCTTTGTGCATACTATGCAGTTCTCCTCAGCTGTCTACGCTCAGAGAGCTCTTAACTTCTCATCAGATACTGCTATAATGAAAAGCACCTCCTGAGAGTTTGTTCCCACCTGCTTCGTTATGGTTATCTAGCTACACTCTGAAGCCTCTGAACACTCATTAGTCTTCTTAAATTTATGTTCTTCATAAAGGAAAGACCTTGAGCAAGGTAAGGGTATATTATTTCAATACAGCAGATTTTGGACCAGGTTCTTATCTAAAAGCAGCCATTTACACATAGTCTGTATGCAGAATAAACTCTGTGTCTTCCTGTTTAACCTCTTTCAACTTGCGAAAGTTGGGAAGACCAGATATTTGGTTTTTTCCATATGTAAACGTAGTATTTACCTTCAGGCTCATATTTCATTTTTAGCTCATCCAGCATAACTCTCAAGTTCATATTCTCACTCTGACAAGCTTGCAAACGTCTCTCATTTGTGAACAGTTTCCTTTCAACTTCCAGAACCCTTTGGCTCTCGTACAGAGCTTTCATCCTCTGCAAGGATAGTTCATTTTTCAAGGTTTCAGTTTCCTTGCTAGGGTGGAAAGAAAAAATTATACAGTCACTGAGAGCTGGTTGTTGGGACTTTTCCTTGTTGTTTTCGCTGGGTTTTTCTTTTTTTTTTCCAGTAATGCAGCAGGGGAAGTCAACCAAGCATTCTTTGATTTCACATAAAATTTGTATTTATATACTACTAAGAAAAGAATGAGACCTCATAGTACAATGAAAATTTTTCACTGGAATGTGACACAGGGCACTGAGCTTAGTCAGCAGAGAGATAACGTCTTTTAAAAATAAAGCTGTACACTGAACAACGCACATGTGCAGGTGTAGCTAGTCTGAGAAACTTCACTTAGGCTACAAATACAACAGATTATTTTAGTATGTGTATAAATTACTTCCACTTTAAAGGTCTTTTCCAACCAAAATGATTCTGTGATTCCATAATTGACAACACAAGCTTTACATAAAGGTGTTACACCAAGGGACTGACAGTAAAGCAATTATGTCAACATTCAGNACACTGAACAACGCACATGTGCAGGTGTAGCTAGTCTGAGAAACTTCACTTAGGCTACAAATACAACAGATTATTTTAGTCTGTGTATAAATTAACTACTTCCACTTTAAAGGTCTTTTCCAACCAAAATGATTCTGTGATTCCATAATTGACAACACAAGCTTTACATACAGGTGTTACACCAAGGGACTGACAGTAAAGCAATTACGTCAACATTCAGTGCATGTCCTTGCCTCTCTTTCAGAGGCTATCATGGTCCACACCAGTGAATTATCACTCCTCCTCAATCCTAAGGCACTTAAATCATGCCAGTTTCTCATAGTAGCAATAAGAGCGAGGTGACAGACTTCTCAGGAATTCCCACAGCAGACCACTGCCTCCTGACAGAAGTACAATACTTAAATCTGAGGGCTGTAAAATACCCATCCATAAGCCAAAAAAAACACACCTCAAGTGAACAGTTCAATAGCAACACTTGAAATGTTTTATCTGGCTCTTTTTATAAGAGAAGTAACATACATACAACAGCCAAGAGAGTTTAAGAACTTTATACAGTGCATTTGCAGGTTAATCTATTTTTTCAAAGTTTTCAGCTATCTTCTATCTAGAGGTATTAACAACATTTCTAGCAGAGAACAACAGTAAGTAGAACGACAAACAAGCCGTCAATCCAGCACTAGGAAATGAGACACACACATGCAGTCAGTGGACTACATACAAACAAAGAGTAACGAAAAATAAAACCAAGTAGCTACAAGATACCCCGCCTGCAACCACCTTGGAGCCTCAGACCATTAAGTGCTTACTTTGAGTTGTCAAGTTTCATTTGCAGTAAATCCACATAGTAACCATCTTCAGACTCTCCTCCTTTTGAGCTACTATCAGGTTTAGATTCTTCCATATTCTCATATAAAGCCTGATAAAGAAAAAGTATGAAGTTGTCAAACAGTGACCTTTCAGAAGCACATTCACTTCGTAATTAGGTGACTTTTCCCATGCATTTCCACAGAGAAGCTTCATCACAGGGGCATTTAAACACAAGAGCTCAGTTGTTCAGAGTACTTCCTCGTTTGTTATAAATGTCAAACTGCACTGAAACCAACAAGTCTCTTAAGTCATGAAAGAAATTAAAAAGTTCTCAACTCAAGTAGGTTTACAGATAGGACAGCAGGATGGTTCTCTTCCTTTTACCTGAAAACACAGGATAATTAACACATGGGAAATTTGTTTCAGCCTTGATTTCAGAAGGAATACAAGCCATGTTAATCAACAGCCAAAACCTTAAAATCAATTACATCTTTTATATAAGAAAATTGGTTCATAGTGAAGATGTCATAAACAGAATAAGCTCTCTATAAAATACATTGAAAACGTGTGACATAGTGAGGTTTGTTTTGTGTTTTTTTCTGAACAAGCATACTCAGTCTTAATACGCTCCCACAGATCTCGCACGCTTCCATCAGCCCCTGACTACAGGTACTTTCGACTGTTGTTTCAATCAATCATTTCATTTCCTGACACTACTTACCTATGGCATAGAAACAAAAATCAATACCAAAAAAACTGGTAAAGCCATCAAGCTTTCTCAGTTGCTAACTAAAATGGGTTAAGCCTAGCTTTCTGCCTCTTGGATTAAATGCAGAACAGAGGACACTATCCTGGAAATCACAATCCTCATGCATAAGCTAATACGCCTAAGTTTACATTCCAAAGCTGTGATAAGAAAGGGCCAGGCAAGTCCTTGCTTTTCACTCTCACCGGTATATATACACTATCACCGGTAACAACAGTGCATACTCCTGTTCTCATGGGTTTCTCATCTTGCAGAACACAAAGATGCTATCAAGGCACATAAGAGGACTCAAAAAATCATGTTATAAGAATGATTTAGCAATTCAGCTTTTCTAGACAAAAGTATGCTTCAAGTGCAAAGTTAGGACACATTAAGGAAATAAATACTCCAGAAATAAAATGTAGCTGAGAAACTAACAAATGATAAAGCCTAAGCATAACCATTTGACATTTTTACTGCGTATGTCTCCTCAAAAAAAAAAAAAACTAGACATTGTAGCTCAGTGATTTTTGACCAAGTAAATGAATTGAAGCACTACAAGTAATTAAAATATGAAGGTGCTTCACAGAAGAATCCAGAAAAGACTTTCTCCAAATAAGGGGTAGAGTGGTGTAGAATTTTCTGCTTCTCTAAAGTTCAGAACCATATGTTCTGCAGCTGTAAACTAGACCTTTGGTCAAATGAATGTATGAATAGCCTTAAGATCCCTTTCCAAACCTTATTATTGTGTTTTAACTTCTGATGATCACTTTTCCACTTAATCGCAGACCACATACCTTAAATTTTTCTAGCTGCCTCACTTTAATAAGAAGTTCTTCTATCTCACCATTCTTCTGTTCCAATATAGACTGTAAGCGTTCCAGCTGCTCAAATTCTGCCTGAGAGCCTTTCAGCTGCAGCAGTGTGGCCATTTGCAGCTGGAAAAGAAAGGGGAAAAAAGTCCTTACAACAAGTACTGGGTTAAGTGACTGAAAATTTCAGCCTTTTGCTGTCAACAACTCCAATACTCAAGCCTTGTAATTCTAATCCTAAATGTAGAAGTATACCAGATGCTTAAATCACCAATCTTAACAGTCTTCACAATTATCATCGGTTGACAATAAAAATCTTAAAGAAAGCAGAAAACTTAGTGAACAGACTAGTGTCCAACCTTTCTTCATACTGACTAAGGAATCTATAAACATACTGCCAAGGACACACACAACTTGACACACTCAAACCGTAAACACCAAGTCAGCTAGAACCAAAATACAATCAAGGCTTGTTTATCAGAGCTAAAAATGCCTCTACTGAGAACTTCCCACTTGGGGGGAAAAATCCCCTACTTCACCAACAAGTTTTCAAATGTTGGTTTTGGTTTTGTTCTTTTTTTTTTTTTGCAGTTCCGATTCTGAGGTACAGGGAACACCAAGTTTGCCTTTTGTAATATTAATCCAAGAATTTCAGCTCCTGCTCCTTCAGGAGGATGCGCCCTTTCAAGCCAAGTAACACTAGAAGTTTACCAAATAAAACTCCTGCATTTATAGCAGGCTTTTTCTATGCTGTTAACATAATATCATCTTAGTACCAGGGCCTTAACACTTAAGAGTCAGTAACGATACAGCAGACATGTAAACAACTAGAGAAACAATTTGAAGTGCAATATTGGTGAAACTTAACATGGTGTTAGTGATAAACTTAACATTTTGACCAGTCTAGCCAATATGGATAAGGTAACACTGCAGGATACTTGGAGACATCACTGGGAAAAGATCAACTGAAACACAATAGACTACAGATTAAGAACTGAAGAGAGGAGTGCATTTACCCTGCAGAAACTACAATGGTAAGTAAATAATATTGATTCTGTACCCAAACTACAGCTAAAGAAAGATTCAATCATCTCTTCATTGCTTTTACAAGATGTAAGGGACACAAAACTTCAGCCCTCACAGACCAACAAAAACTAGCCCTTACATTTCTCAAGTATGAAGATGCCTAATATTTTCCCCTTCCACTTAAAAGCCCACTTGCTAACTGCCAGAATTGCAAACTGCAGTTAAGCTACATAAAATCTGAAAGTACAGAAACATGAATAAATTGGAAGGGAACCCAGGGACTGTTGGAAACAGACCAGAGGTGGTAAAGCTTCCACAGGAGTACTGCTTACATACTGTCAAGGAGTCACATCTTGAGTAGCCATTACTGAATACCACATCCAGACATCTGACAAGTAAAGCTACAACCGCTAACCAAGCTGATGCAATCAGCTGCTGAATCAAGGACCTTAAGTACAGACTGAGCTTGAACACAGCATCACAATGCAACACAAAGCAGAGAGGACCCTAACAAGGAACTAAAACAGTAGTTTATGCAAAAAAGCTGTCTTAACCAAACCCTATCACCAATACTGAAGTATAGTATAGTAATAGCATGAAGACTAATGAGTACAAATTGAAATTCCACATAAAACCACTAAGTAGCAGAACAGGGATATCCATTTGCCTCAGTTCTTGGTAAAAATCTTCATAGTAGGAGTGTTTCTTATCCTGTTCCATCAGTATGGCTGATCCTTACATTACAAGGAGACAGTTCCTGAAGAAAGTGATCCTATTCAACTAGTAAATCATTTTACTCGCTCAAATCTATAGCTCTCCAGATCAGATCTCGGTAAAACAGAAGTCATTTGCTGCATCAGTAGTACTTCCCTTGTCCTTTAAGAATGTCCTCCATTATTTTCAACCTACTTGTTCCACAAAGCTAGGTAACACAAACCCGTATCTTCACTGTTACTCTTTATCACCACTCTTTAAGCACTGTCCTCAAACTGCATGATCAAGTATTTGATCAAAGCAAAAGGAACTGCTTTTGTGTTGGAAAATCAGAACAACAACATGAAAACACTTGCACTTTTGCATGAACTTGCAAATCAACTTCTGCTAACTAGTTCTCAACAGTATTACGCAACAAGCTCCCACCCCGTGGAAGTGCAGTGTAAATGAAACAGTTGTGACGAGTTATAACTTTTTCTTAGTCTAAAGACAGGGAGAAACAAGAAGAACATGGACAAACGAAAACAAGAAAGCAACTGAGAGATGAAAAACAAGGAGTGTGAAAAAGAATATGAGAGAACAGAGTTCAAGCTTTCCTTTTTCTTTACATCTGCCCCCAACAAGCACAATTAATACACAAATAAGATTTTCCTGTAGTACAAGAATGAAATAAGAAAAGGCTACTGTCAAGACAAACCAAATGCTACTTGGACCGATGGGACTTATGTTTAACTTCTCTCCACTCTACCACTACCAAAGTAAGCAAACGTAGCACCTTCAGTATAACCTGGGATTTCTTGGATAAAGTAGTAACGCCAATATCAACAAAAAAATGCTGGTGTGCCATGTAAGTCAAACAGCACAATGACACCTCACTTGTCTGTTCTGCCATCTCCCTCCCCCAGACAACTCTACTACATTTCAAAGATAACCAAAACCGCTAGCATGAGTACAAACGCATTGCCTTATCAGACCCCGAGGACACCATGGAGTATCACAGTAGCAGTCATACCTTCATTCTTTGCAATTGTTCTCTAGTGAATGCATGCTGTTTTTGTAGTGAATGATACTTGACTTTCACACTGATCAGCTGTCGTTCCATTTCTGCCCTCCGGTCCTCCACCTAAAGAGCACAGTTAACAATTAATACTACAAAAATTATAATGCTTGTCATTTGGATGAGTCTTACAAGCAGATGTTACCCAGTAATCAATGTTGGTTCTGCAAATACTACTTTTCCAGCAACAGCACTTGAAACGATGCACAACTGTCATTACCTCTGAGAGACAGTGCTGTGGCAGCTGAAGCCCAGTCTGTCAAGTGCAATAGATTATTGTCCTTCTGGTATCAAAATTAAGTAACATTTCATATGCTTCGGTGTTGCTGTAGAATAGTTTTGACCATTGGCATCTCAAAAAAGTTTAAAAATATGTATACCATTTAGCAATTCAACCCATTCCCTCACTGTTGTCAGAAAACATAACTTCCTATGCATTTAATAGCAGCTGAACACCTATTCCAAAACTAATTTGGAAAGCCTTCCTAATGCTCAAACATGCAGCCATTTTCAGCATGCTTTTACAAAGCAGCATTTAGCAGCCTTTAGTATTTCCTACACTACCTGCTGCACTAAGAAGGCTTAACAATCAAACAAAGCTAGTTCAAGCCAAGACCTGCAGACAGAACTGTCATGAACCCTCAATTCGATTTTCTCTCTTGATAGCCAGGGAACTTGAAAAGATTACATCAAGTTTATAAACTCCCCAACTTCAGAGCATGCATAAAAATGGTTTTTCATAGGTCAGTTCTTCAACTGTTCAACAGTGAAGGATTTGAGGAACAAAGACTCATCCAGACCAGATCAGGTACAGATACTCAGTTTCAAAGCACTGTAAGAAATAAAACTTATGAAGTATTTCTTTTCTGCTTTGTATATTCTCATGTATCTGTGGCATAACTGTACCTCTGCAAAGAGAGAATTGCCTTTACTTGTAGGGTCCAAAGACTGCTGCACTGCTTGATCCAGCTGAAGCTGAAGCTCCTGATTAGCTTCACGAGCTTTCTAGATTAAAGCAAAGAGGATATTAGTCATTTAATCATCTGATGTACTGCACATACTAATTTAATCAGATAGCAAAAGAGATAAAACTATGCCTTCAGCACAGACAGTCTCGTACCATAGTACTTAACTGTGCATCCAGTTCCAGTCAGTAAAAGACAACCTTTATCCACTAAAAAGCTTATTATTACACTTGCTTTTCATAACTAGTATAACTAAAACCTTTAAAGGGAAACATTGATGTTTATCAACAGGATTAATGGCACTTGAAATAAAGATGAGAATTGGATCAGTGACCTGCAAGAAGGTCCATACACAGCCTTCCACAAAAGGCTGCTAATAGAGAGAGCATTTACCAATAGGCAACACCAAACACGACCGGCCAATATCCATTCTCCCTCCGCCCTTTTCCCCCTCACTCCTTCCTCAGGACTCCTCGCTTAAAATTGCTCCAGTTTCACTGGAAAGCTAGCACCACAACTTATGGAATTCAGGAATTATCTACCACTCTTGAAGAAAATTAAGATAGTACCTCTAATGCATTACAGTAAGAAACAACTTCTTTTTCCCTCTCTTCGTTTTCTCCCTGTAGACGCTCCAGCTGATTGCGTAAGTTACTGTTTATAAGTTCTAGTTGTTCTTTACTGTACTGCAGTTCATTCAGCTTTTCTTCCACATTGGCCTAAACAAAAAAACCCCAAACAAATATTAAATAAGTAGTTTATAAAACAAATTGGAGACACACAGGCCCATGCAAACTAAGTGGGCTTGTTAGCAGTGATTACTTCTAATACAAAACATTATCTGGAATAAGAGGTTCTATTAAACCATAGTTATTGAGACATTTTCTGTGCAAATTTTCTTCATACTAAGTCAATGATAAGGTAGCAACAGACAAAGCACCTAAAACCAGAACATGCACTTTTGCTCAATTTTGTATCCAACCAGCCTACATCCTAACAATTTTAGTAGTCGCACACCTTCATGCTTTCCAGTTCAGTGAGTTCCATCTGGAGATTAAGCATTTCGGAAGACATTGTCTCATGTACACGTTCAGACATCATACGTAGTTCTTCTGATTTGGCAGCAATTACTTCCTTCTGATGATCCACTTTGTGTCTTAACTGTTTCTCTGAGAGTCGGGTTTCATCTAGTTCTGCTTTCAGGTTCTCCAACTTAAAAATAATTGACAAGTAAGTAGTACCATTGATAGTAAATTCTTGAAAAGCACAATAATTTTGACTCTGTTCTGACTTAGTAAGTTTGCAGATGACACTAAGCTGGGTGGAAGTGTCGATCTGCTGGAGGGTAGGAAGGCCCTGCAAAGGGATCTGGACAGACTGGACCGCTGGGCAGAGTCCAATGGGATGAGGTTTAACACAGCCAAATGCCGAGTCCTGCACCTGGGGCACAACAACCCTATGCAGAGCTACAGACTGGGTGAGGTCTGTTTGGAGAGCTGCCAGGAGGAGAGGGACCTGGGGGTGTTGGTCGACAGCCGGCTGAACATGAGCCAGCAGTGTGCCCAGGTGGCCAAGAAGGCCAATGGCATCTTGGCTTGTATCAGAAATGGTGTGACCAGCAGGTCCAGGGAGGTTATTCTCCCTCTGTACTCGGCACTGGTGAGACCGCTCCTTGAGTACTGTGTCCAGTTCTGGGCCCCTCAGCACAAGAAGGATGTTGACGCTCTGGAGAGTGTCCAGAGAAGAGCAACAAAACTGGTGAAGGGGCTCGAGAACAGGCCTTATGAGGAGCGGCTGAGAGAGCTGGGGCTGTTTAGCCTGGAGAAGAGGAGGCTGAGGGGAGACCTCATTACTCTCTACAAATACCTGAAGGGAGGTTGTAGAGAGGAGGGAGCTGGCCTCTTCTCCCAGGTGTCAGGGGACAGGACAAGGGGGAATGGCCTCAAGCTCCGCCAGGGGAGGTTTAGGTTGGATATTAGGAAGAAGTTTTTTACGGAAAGGGTCATTAGGCACTGGAATATGCTGCCCAGGGAGGTGGTTGATTCGCCTTCCCTGGAGGTGTTTAAGTTACGGGTGGACGGGGTCCTGAGGGACATGGTTTAGTGTTTGATAGGAATGGTTGGACTCGATGATCCAGTGGGTCTCTTCCAACCCGGTGATTCTGTGATTCTGTGACTATAGAAAATGCCTTATGAATAAGACTTAAGAGTAACCTTACAAATCAGCTTTGAAATTGAAAGTAACTCACAATTTAACTATGCTCATTAAAAAGCAACTAAACAAGCTCCTACACATAAAAAATATGTGTTTTCATAGTAAGTGTACAAAACCAAGCTAAATACATATTCTTTAAAATGCAACTAGCGATACTGTAGCTCTACATTAGTTGCCAAACCTTGTTTTTAAGGTCACTGATTTCTTGTCCGTAGACTCTGGCAAGCTGTTCTTTCTGTTTATCCAGCTGCATGTTTTGTTGTTGCTTAAGGGAATCACATTCATAATTCAAGCTTTCCAACATTCGATTTTTGAGTTCAACTTCTCTCTGAAGAGTGTATTTCTCCTGTTCAAATTTCTGGAAGAAATAAGATACTGATGAATCTAGATGTAATATTCATAGAGGCTTGGGCAATGACATACTAAACAAGGGCTCAAAATCAAGACACAATGTCTAAAACTTGTAGCTGGTTCAACCTTTTGCTCCCAACTAGGAAAGTGTCATACCCACGTTTAAATGGTATGGGCATCTTCTCAGCAAGTGTAAAAAAGAAATCTAGTGAGCTCTAACATGTCTCCTACCACCACAGAACCTGCTGATGTTAAACATGGTCACAGCCCATCAAGTGTTTCCCTGCTGCAGAGCTGCTGGGTTCTATGTTTGGCAACGAAATCTAAACTGTCTACTGTTTAGTAATAAATCCCATTAACCCCTCCATACTGCAGAATGACTTTTAAATCAGCACAATCGTATGTTTGCTAACTATATAGCACAGCTTCCTTGAATTCTTTCTTTAAACCAGAAATTACAAGGGGGGCGGGGGCAGAAATAGACTGTTGGAAGCAGAAAAGATTTAAAACCAAGCCCAATTGAGTCTAAAGATGCAGGTTGTTTGTTTTGCTTTTGTTGTTTGTTTTTTCTTCTTAACTAAAGCAACTCTTAAATCAGAAACCACAGTTAAGTAAAGGAACATAACAAAACTAAAAGCTGTCAGGTATGAAATAGACCTCTGTGGCCCAGACACCAGCTTATCAAGGGCAGGTTTAGCTCCCAAAAATACAGGCCAAGAGTTTTAACTGCAAGACAGTGCATGGAAAAGATTTGGGAGCCCACTTCTGACCAGACTCAAGAAGGCAAATATCTAACACAACGTGCTTACGGACTTTTACAGAAGCGTACACAGACTTTTCTGAAAGACTCTGTGCCCCCTGTTAAAACTTACACTTGCGTTCACAGTAATTGCTTTGGCTTTCAAGATTCCCAAGAAGAGAACCACAGGTTCAGTATCTCAAAATGCTGGATAGCCACGGTTCTCACACAAGATGTTTTTCTGCTGTACGAAAACAAGTAATTCCACCCCTCTGTCCTTGGAATTTAAGTTCCTAACAGTTCCGATTCACGCAAACTGAGCTCATAACTTGGCTCCAACCTGTAACACAGGATCACAACCCACAGGTGCAACTTCACAAGGTAGCAGCTGCTGCCTCAGACTGCCAGCTGAAAAAGAAGATCCTGCCCTGCTTTCCAGCCACCTCTCCTGCACTAAGCTTACTAACAGCAAACTGATCAAAGTAAGCCATTAGTGCTCATTCAGAACAGCAGGGTGCTACAACTCTCCAGCTGGTAAAAATAAAATCCAAATCAACAAGCTATGGAACTACAAATATTTTAGCTCCATCACAAGAGAAGGGATGGAAGCACAGCCAGAAACAGACTAAGCAAAGAAAAATGGTCTATCTGAAGCATGGGCTGACCGAAAAGAGGCAAATATCAAAAATAAGCATTGGTTAAAAGAGGAAGAGATCTTCCTGATGGGAATTTTCTTGCACAATTGCTAAGAAAACTGAAGACTAAGACTGGTATATTTCAACAGGAGACTACTCTCTTTCCCAAGTTGTAAAGACATGTACTAATAAATTCACTATCCCTTGGTATTCAGAAAACTTTAACCTCACTACAGAAGAAATTAATTTTACAGTCTAGTGTGCTTTTTACAGTACAGGGAGATTATAACATGTAGGAGTTGCTAAACACCCCCAAAATACATGCTCTAAAAAAGAATTTACTTGAGCACTTGGTATCCATCTTCTATTAAAAGCAATTATACCTACACAGTATCAAACACTTGATGCATTATCAGCAAGGAAACCTTGTCCCAGTTAGATAACATTATTCTCAATATATCAAAGCAGAAATAAAAAGCTCTCTACAAATACTTAAAATTAAAAAAGTTCATTAAAATTAACCTGGACTCTAAAAGGCATTTAACACACCTGTTACATTCACAAAACAGTTAATATAAGCCAAAGGTCTTGATTGGCTTTTTTACTCCACATTTCAAGCATTACCTCAGTTTTCTCGGTCAATTCATGGCGCATTTGATCAAGTTGATTTTGAACTTCAGTTTGGGACTCCAACAAATGCAAACCATATTGTGCTGCCTTTCTTCGCTCGTTCTCTGCTTCCTTGAGTTGTTGTCTAAGACTTAAAATGGTCTCCGTCTCCATTTTTCTTCCTTTGTTACACTAACATTGTAAGCACAAAATGATTTTAAAAGTACATTGCAGTAAGCGACAGCAGTTCATCTGCAGGAACTTATTGGATTTCCTTTCTCAGTCACGATACAACGATATATTTCTCCATTAATACAAGACAATGAGAAAGGTAGCTCATGAACAAACAGTCCTATGAACAGTAAATGCATAGATGCTTCTCCATAGATTTGTTTAACATGTTATACCTGACTAAGTCTTAACTAACAGCACACAGAACAACACAAAACACAAAAAGGTGAACTTTGCAAGAAGTTAGTCAAAGTAAATCATTAAAAAATAAAACAATAAAAAATAAAAATGAAGTCAAACTAACACCATAAGCCTGTGTGACTGCTTGCTTCCAAATCCGCTAAATCAGTACACTGCAAAAAAATCCTATTAAGACCGACATTGCTAAGCAACTCAGGCTTCTGAGTAATATAAGCCAAGAGATGTGGTGCGAAGTATGCAGTAACGATACACAAATACAAAAAATTATCGACAGATGATTATTTCAAGCCATAAGTTCAATATCATTTCAAGATTAAAGTAATTCTTCAATTAAGATGTTACTCTCCGTTCTGGATTTTTACATACACCACTTAATTGTTGCCATTTCTTACTGGCACATTATCCTTATGAATTCTAGCAAGATGCCGATCTTAATCAAGAGCTAATTTCAAAGCTCAACACAGAAGAGAAGACTTAAGAGCCATTATTCTAACTGTAATGCTTTCACTTCTTTTTATTTAATTAACTTTTATGAAACTCAAGTAACTCCCCATGGAATTAACCCTGCTTCTTAAAAAACACAACCAAAACATTAATGGGCACAAGTATATCATGCCCAAATTGTGCTAAATCCTTTGAGAAATATGAGGTATAAATTATCATTTTGTTTCTCACATTTTCCTTGTTGTTATTTAACACCTTCAAAAAGACTTTATCCAGCCAGGTTCTGAAACTTCAGTTTCTCACATCCAACTACATGCCATGCTTGAAATATTAGTTTCGCACATTTATGCTAAAATAAGGCAGTAAAAGACAGGAATTTTGCATATCTACAGCTAAGAATCAGCAATATTATTACTCATGCAAGGATACATATGGTATTTACAATTTACCAATTGTTTAACAATAAAATTTAGCAATACAAGCACACAGGAAACAACTCCTATCACAATTCAAG
The DNA here is from genome assembly GCA_013389865.1 of Piaya cayana. Lineage (NCBI taxonomy): Eukaryota > Metazoa > Chordata > Aves > Cuculiformes > Coccyzidae > Piaya > Piaya cayana. The sequence continues at coordinate 41,191 of WAAB01016232.1, read as the reverse complement.
GGTATGAATTGACCAAAGTTCACTTCATAAGCATAATTTAATTAGCAGCTTTACTTCTGATCAAATGACAGTATAGAGGCAACAGAGCAATTCAACTGCTCCTTGCTTACTAACTTAAGAGTAACATTTTTAACTCACCCTCAGGAGTCCAGCTTCAGTATTTCTTGACCTTTAAAAGAAAAGGGAAAAAAAAGAGGCAAGAGGTGTCTAGTCCAGCTGAGTATAAGATGCCATAACCACACAGTTCCTCAGAGCAGTCCCTTTCTGGAAAGGCTTAACCCCCCAAGCTGCCTCATGAAAATGCAGATCACAAGCTAAGACCCCAAAGAAATGCAAATCTTATTCAAATCGCAGTTGAGGCAACTGTCAGACAGTTTAGAAACAGCAAGATCAGGCAACGTTGCCAGAGGATAGACCCTCTGCAACTGGTCTAAGGGGCAAGTAAACAGGCTACACCCAGGGACACTTTCTTTGAGCACATGTAAAATTTAAGGGTTGTTTGGGGATTTTACTTTGCTCTCTCCTACTTAAATCTCTTTTGCATGCTGTACTCCAGTTTCACATACAAGATCGTAAGCCCTTAAATCATTTACTGGATAATATTAAAAAACAACTTGGGCTTTTCTTTGAGGTTCTTTTTTGTATAATTTTATAGAATTTTCCTATTAACATCTTCATAATAAAATTATTAGGGAAAACAACAAGCATAGCTTTTGGAGCACAGGCACAGAATCAGAGAATGGTTTGTGATGGAAGGAACTGGACCTTAAAGATTACGCAGTTCCAACCCCAAGAAAAATTTTTTAAAATATATTAATAGGTAGTAAGATGAGCAAGTAGGAGATGAGATAATAGAAATCAGTCTCCATGCACCCTACCAAGAGTTACTCACTTTCAGTCAATTATCTCCAAATATTTTATGACTGATTCTGTAGTGAGGATCTAGACCTTGATTATTCATATACTTAATAGTCCTGAATAAAAATACCAGCATAGGAGTTAAAGAGGCACTCTTCTAGCACACAAGCATCACCCTCTCAATAACTGTTCTTCTACTGAAACTACTATTCCTGAGGGCAATATGGAACAGTTGCTTATGTTCTAATCTATTTATGAGTCCCTACACAGTTTTCTGATCGCTAGCATCCTTAACAAGTTTCTCGCCCTTAAATAAGGTATTGTCTTTACAGTCCACACTAGTAACTTCAACAAGCACAATTCTTCACCTATCAAGTTGCACACTCAAGCTGAAACATTTTCAGGGCTAACTACCTTTCACAAACGTATTCCTGAGCGGATAAACGTCAGGGAATCATGAAATAGTTTGGGTTGGAAGGAACCTTTAAAGACCAGGCAGTTCCAGCCCCTCTGCCATGGGCAGGGTCACCTTCAGTGGATGAGTTTGCTCAACGCCCCATCCCTCCCTAACGAAAAGCAACATCAGATGCTCTTTCTAACTCAGAATCCAGCCACAGCTCAGGTGCTCAGCTAACTGTGTTCCCACTAGTAGCCCTTCTCAACCTGCTGCCACCCCACAGCAGCAGAGTGACACCAAAAATACTGGCAAATAAACTCTCTAAGACTTGTTTGGGAGTTTTAGAAAGCAAGCACCCTTTGCCAGGTCTGGGCAATGCGAAGGAGCGATCCCCACCAGTCAAGTGCATCTGGACAAGGGCTAGGGACAGGATGCATTTACCACTTACCCGCATTTGTATAAGTTTTCCCAGAAATGTTGTGCATATTATATAAATTTCCAAGGGCTAATTTTAACATTACTAGGGGTTTCACAACAGTCAAAACTCTTGCTAAGTTGGGGCTTCAGCTCCAGCTCTGCCTGGCCTTGGATTGGAGATGGGGAAGGGCTGCAAGCAGAGAGGATTGCAGAAGACACGTCTGTTCAGCACAGATCACACTGAACACAAGATGCTACCTCCTCCAGAGAGTGAAGCCTCTGAAAATCCACTGAAAGAAAGTGTGATATCAGAGGGACACTGTCTAATTCTCAATAAAATACTATTAGATGAAACTTAACTCTACTTTAGGTTAAGTAGAGATTGTTCCACTTCTTGTAATAGTAACTATTTCTTTGAATCATAGACTAGCTTAGGTTGGAAGGGACCTTAAAGCCCATGTATTCCAACCCCCTGTGATGGGCAGGGACACCTTCCCCTGGATCAGGGGCTCCAAGGCCCATCCAACCTGGCCTCGAACACCTCCAGGGGTGGGGCAGCCACATCCCTGCATCAATTATGAACTTCACAGCAGGTAAAACCCTTGCTAAACGGAGCTTTGGCTCCAGCTCGGCCTGACGGTGCATTGGAGATGGGGAAGGGCTGCAAGCAGAGGGGACTGCTGGAGAGGACACGTCTGTTTAGCGCAGATCACGCTGAACACAAGACGTTACCTTCTCCAGAGAGCGAAGAGTGTCTAGAAAACCGCTATTCGAAAAAAAAAAAAGGCATGCTGTACAAACCATCCCCTCCATCTCGGCCCGCTCCCCCCGCTACCTCCGCGGCCGCCGCTCCCGGTTCAAACTCGCCCCGCGGCCCCGCCCCAACGCGAATCTCGCGAGAGCCGCGGGCAGGGCGGGAACTGAGCGAGGGGCGGGGCCGGCTCGGCCCGGGCTCTGCGGCCGCGCGGGGTCAGAGTTATGGGAGGGTTTGCGCTAGGGGGGAGCCTGGAGCCCATCCAGTCCCTCCCGCTGCCACGGGACGGGACACCTGCTGCTGCATCAGGGCTCCAGGCCCCATCCAGCCTGGCCTTGAACACCTCCAGGGATGGGGCAGCCACAGCTTCTCTAGGCAACCTGTGCAACCTCCCCACCCTCACAGCAAAGCATTTCTCATCTCATCTCAATCTCTGCTCTTTCAGCTTAAAGCCATCTCCCTCATCCTGTCCCTGCACTCTCTGATGAAGGCCTCTCCCCGGCTTTCCTGGAGCCCCTTTCAGTTCTGGAAGCTGCTTTAAGGTTTCCATTCAGTCTTCTCCAGGCTGAACGAGCCCAGCTCCCTCAGGCTGCCCTCCTATACGAGGTGCTCCTGCCCTGGGATCAACGTCACTGCCTCCCCTCGACCCATCCAGCCAGTGTGTGTCCTTAGGCTCTGGGCCCCAGCTCTCAATGCAATGTTCTAGGTGGGGTCCCGTGATACCCAAACGCATGGGATCACTTACTGCATGTGCCAGTCACACACAAACTCGAGGTAGTGAGATTTATCCTGTTTTGAGCAAAATAAGGCGTAATCAAGTAATTTAGCAAAGGTAGCACACCTCAAGAACAGTTCCCATAGTATTAATCTTATTCTTCATTTACAAAACTCTGCCAATAATTACATCAGGTTTACATTTATTGGTCATCTGTGTCATTAATTAATACTCTGTGTCTTGCTGACAAATACAATCCTTGCTTGCTGTGTAATTTAGCTGCCCATTTCCTCTATCATCCATTTTGGGGTTGTAGGGTTTCTTGGCTCAGTGCTCTGTGACATGGCTGTCTTAATACCCCTCGTCACAATTACGTTTTCCCAATTCAGAATTCAGAAATTCTCTGGGGTCCACGTTACTTGGCATAACATCAGCATGGGACCCTGCTGAGGCAATGGGCTTCCTTTTGGTTTAGACAGGTCCGTTAATTTAGCGCCTTCCATGTTCTTTTCACTTCCGATACCCAAAGGAGCCTTAATTACTTCCTACAGATCATTAACAGCTGCTAACCTAACTTGGTGAGCTTACAGCAGCATTATCAGGTTCATACTTCTAATTGTGTTTTCACATTTGGTTGTCTTTTATCAGTGGCACCTTGCTTAAAGGAAACACACTGAGTAAGTGGTGAGAATCAAAGTGAACAAACTGTTGTGTATTATCCAGAAAACCTGCACTGTAGTGGGACAAACTGTTCCTCACATAGTGTTCTAAAGAAGAGGTTTTGACTTTGACAGTAAAATGCCTTAATTGCCTGGTTTATCACACTGCCCTCATCAAAGGAAATGCTCTTTTTCAACAGGGACTGCTGAGGCTGCCTGCCTGTCACCAACTTAGTCAACCAAACCTTTCTTCATATTCTATGGATGTCAAGAGTTACACAGCACATTACCGTGTTTGTAGCATAGCTGTCAGCTAAATTACCTTCCTATTTTTGTCCCCAGCTTGCTCTAGTCTCTACTGATCTTCACTTCCTGCAACAGGGAGGGCTCACGGGGAGAGATTTTGCAGTGCTAGGCTATCCAGAATTCATCTATTTCCTAAGCCACTGAAGATCTGAATAATATTACAAAGAAAAACAAATTTTGTCAGCTGGAGCATTTCACCATGTGGTTCTGATGGTTATTGGAGAGTCCAAGTAGAGCTACTTACATGCCATTTTTTCTACTCCAAAAGAAAACTTGTGTTAATTTTCACCTTTTAGGCAAGGTTAAAACATTTTTGCTCTTTCTGTAACCACGTCAGTAAGCATGGAATGTATGTTCTCATGTCTAATGTGACATCCATAAGAAAAGCAGCTTCATGGATACATACTAAAGCAAATTCTGCCTTTAAAGAAACACGCTTCAGATAATGCAAGGTTAAGTTGAAGCCACAGACTGTAAGTAGATGCAGGGATAACAATCCTATTTGGAGCAACTAGGACAGAAATAGATGTCTTAAGATCAAAGGGGTTTGGAAAATAAGCACATAGTGTAAAATTCTACAGAGGAAGCCAATAAAACTATCACTACTTCTACTACTTCGATCAAAATTATACCGCTACTGCTCATCTACCAAAATGTGTGGGACTAGCTGTTGACAACTGAAGGGGGATTAAAAATTAAATACAGAATGGTCCAGACAGGCCAGAATGCCTGTTGATTAAAACAGGGACAGGAAACGAGAATCCTGTTCTAATCCTGATTCTGCTGCATTCACTGTGAGATTGACCACTCCAAATACCCACAGATAAACCCCTTTGTTTTAAAACAAGGATAACAGCAACTGAATTAACAAATCCATATGACAGTTAAGTACATCTTGGAAAAAATATAAAATGCATAGTAGATTCTAAATATTAACGTGATTACTCCATAAGATCAATTATCCACCATAACATGTTAAATCATAGAATAATGAAAAAAGCTGCATCTACCCCCTGCCTTGAGCTCCATTTTCATATATATCAGTTGATGTTTAATACATGAAATATGTTAGCAAACTCAGCAGAATTTTCCTCAGCTTACCATCTCCATTTATGCCTTTAAAAAAAGTTAGGAGCTTAGATACAAAGTAACTGATTCATTATTTTAAACATGCCATTATCTTAACTGTTCTTTTTACTTTACTGAAGTGGCAGTAACTGGGATTCTGTTTTACAGATCACATCTACTTTTTCTGAGTACAAAATACATGCATCAGTTACTGATAAAAAAATTTTTAATAAATTTTTGTCAAGTGGAGTGAGTATCATGTTACAAGATTATTCAACTGTGTTATAAAATATTTATTAGTTACATTAATACGGTTACATTAATTACAGTTCAGCTTTGTTGGAGGAATCCTTGAGTTGTACTTATGGTTGAAGCTACATTTTACTGTAGCAGGTTGTAGAAGAAAATAGAATGACAAGGTTAAGTCCATCATAACAACTTGGGCTTAATGGAGAAAAACTCTTTTTGTCTCATTTAACCAGGAAAAGACTCACTTTTCACATTTCTTTTCAGCTTAGGTTGTATTTAATTCCATATTGCTACCGTAACCATACATTTTCTCTCACAATTCTTTTTCCTGCTTAAGCAGTCAATAACAAGTGTTTTCCTCTAGAGGTTCTACACATCCAGTAGTGATTGAAGCATGTTTCCTAAGCATGTAGCTTGTACATTTTTTTCTTGGCATTTTAGATGGCTGAACTTAATTAAATCTGTGCACTGCTGACTCTGTGTAAAATGTAAATGTGTGTTTTGTAAGCCTTATCTATGCTAACAGGCAAGCATTCCATAGAAATAATAGAGTAATTATAGCAAGTAGAGGTCTTGGGGGTTTTTTTTCCCCTCAAGATGAGCCTTATTGCCTTTATCTACATAAAAACAAATGACATTAAAAAGCCTGCTAAGACTTTCTGTGCTAATTGCGCCATATAAAGTATGAATTGACAAGTGTTTTACTGACTATGTTTAAGAAACCACATTTAAGAAGCAGCATGCAAGCGATAGCAGCCTATTTGGAAGCAACAGATTACTAGCTGTGTCAGTCATTTTGGCACAACAGATCCAGGATTTATTATAATCAAAACTTTTTAGTGCACCAGGGGGTTTTTTTGTTTGTAGTTTTATTGTTGTTGGGGGATAATTTTTTTGTTTTGTTATTTTGTATGGGGTTTTTATGTCCTTGCTCTTCATTATTTAAGAAGAGTTAAATTTGCAAAATTTAAGAGCCATGTTATTTTATTTGCTGCTACAATTTCAGAAAAGCCCAGGTTTAACCCCTTCCACATTTTTCAGTTGGTAAACATGAAACTTTTGTTTGGGGGTTGGTATTTAGTTTTGTTGTTGGTTTTTTTTTTAGATGAGACACTTGGACCTTCAATTAAACAGAATTCACGAGTGTATGTTTTAATTTATTGCTGTGAATTCCAAGAGCTGTAATACTAATACGTAAGTTCCTTTGCAGGAAACTCAAGTAACTCAGTCATTACAGCAACAGCTTGAGGGCCAGATACTGTATGTAATCCTGTCTAAACTATTAGTGACTGACCTCATCCAGTTCACCTAATCTCACTGTTTCAGTCATCTTGGCTAAACAAAGATGCGTTGTGCATTTTTCCTCCAGTCCAATTTTACTGCACCCTCTGTGGTTTCACATGGTAGCTTGGCAAGCCTGTCAAGTAGGTGTGGGAGTCTCTTTCAACTACAGCATTCCAGGTTCTCCCTTACGAAAGCTTTCCCTTGCTTCTATTTACTTTTTTTACTACTTGCTTGAATGGATTCAAAGCCTCACAATAAGCTTCCTGGATTTTTGTAATGAAGGGATCCAATTATGAAAACATACATATTCCAGTGTATAGATTCAGAGCTGAACCATGGTGGAAGTTTACATTACGACTTGACTAAGATCTTGTTGCCTACACCTCCCTTTTTCCATATTTTTCTCTCTCTTCTTTAATTTAAATGTCAGTTTAGATGCTTCTTTCAAGTTTTCCAAATACCCATGGTTAAAATCACAGTTGTAAGATTTTGTTAAAGACAAGCAGATAATGATACGATTTTTATATTAACTTCAAGAAGAATTTTTTGTTTGTTTGTTTCTTTATACCTGTTACCTCAAAAGGTAATGACAAATTTATCAAACTGACATTTAATAGAACCTGGAGCATATGTATAACTTGTTTTAAGTTTTAACTTTTCCTTCTTTAAGCAATAACAGGACAAGTCCGTTAAACTTCACATCCAGTATGCATTCAGAGATTCATTACTATCAGTTTATAATTTTATTGCAGTTCAGAACTTCCACTGTTTTTTTTCCTATGCATTATGAAATGAATTAAATTATGCCAGTTTTCATTCTGCCTATTATGCTAATACATAATTACTTTAGTAGTTAAACACCACTTTTTTTTCAACAGGAAAACACTATAATAATAGCACCAAATGAATACTGAAAAGTCAGACTTTGTGATGTAATATAAAAATGAAAGATCAACATTGGCACTACTAATGATACAACCATTAACTAACCCAAACAGTTCACTATTCTCTGAAACTGCTTATAACTTATTACATCAAAAGTTTTGTTTTAGTTTTTTAACGCAGTCACTAACAGCAGAACTGCCCTAATGCAGTCACCCCCTTTTTAAGGTCCCTGCTGCTATAAAGAATCAATATACCCGATGTTATCCTGGCTATGCAGACTTCCAACTCAGCTTCTCATTCCTATAAAACTTGCTCCCACCTGCGTAAGTCACCAGCGCCACCTGCTGGGCATCCCCTCTCATTACCGCTTCCCTGGATAGCTCGCAGTTCCCATACCAGTGGGGCAGAGCTCTTTCCCTGCTACAAGTGCTCTTTGCTATGAGCAAAGACTAATAGCTGTCACCTGCTTCTCACACCTGTCTTTGCTTACAGCAAAGACAGGTGTGAGAAGCAGGTGACAGCTATTATTTTAATTAAGTAATATAACCTCATCTTGACAGAACAAATGTTTCAAATTAGCTTACATGACTGATTTTTTTCAATAAATATCTGGACGGGGTAATTATCTTTAATTGTGATTAAATTTAATTTTATACAAATCATCACCTGCATTCTGGATGATAATTTTAGCACTATTACTGTACCTTTCTAGTCAAATGGAGCAAACCGTTTAATCAGCTTTTCAAGGTGGAGGTCATTAACTTTTTCACCATCAAGACCAAGTTGGGTTCACCTGGACCTTATTTCAGGCCTCCTCTAAAAGACCTTCATCTTCCTCTTTTTGCTTTTTCTGATCTGTGTGTCTCTGTATTCTGTGTGACTGTGAAAATTGAAGGAAGCTTTTTTTCTTTTGTTTTTTTTTATTTTCTTCTTTATAGCAATACATAGTGTTTGTATAAGTTATGTTATAGTTTTTTCTATTGTAATAAAGAACAGCAGAAATAAGAAGAAAAATGAAACTTGGTAAGTTAAGAGACTGGTCTTTCAGAGCATAAATGTTTCATAGCTCATGAAAAATAGTTTATTTTTAAGGCTTGCTACTACTTATTGTCATGCTATGTTCTAGCTGATTGTTCCTAAAGGGCTTAAGTTTAGCCATAATTATTATCCAAACATATGTATAAAGTTGGTTTTACAAACTCTGTGAGATATGGCTAGTGTGTAGTAATCTTACATGGGATTACATACAACGCAATCAGTTTTGGTTTTATTAATTCAGATTTATTGCTCTAAAACTAATTAAAAGTTTAATTGTTTAATACTTAAGTGGCATCAGGACTGTGAAGCATTAACGTAATTTTTTTTAAACTTACCTGAGTGTATTTATCTTGAGTTTTAATAGGAAAGAGTCATGTATTGACTTGTAGCTCTTTATTTTTGTTTTAGTTCTGGGTTTTGTATTTGTAGTACTACTTTGAAACAGGTCTTTACTTTGTCAGAATAAATACTTGCTGTTTTACTTTAAGGCCAATTCCTGTCTCCTTTCATCCACCTTAAAAGGTGAACACTTTATTGGGTAAAACTGGGGGGTGCTTGCTTATTGTTCAGAAATCATATTTGCATGATACTGCTTGAGATTACCTGGTCCTATTTAGAGTGTACAGCTATACAAGGTCATATGAGACCGCATGAGTCAGGCTTATGTTTTAGAAGTTAACTATTTGATACCTGTCTGCTTACTCAGAGACTTATCAAACAAAGTTTGTTGGTTTAAGGGTTCTTCATGCACGAACTTTTGGCAGGCTGAAAATGACCATTGGAAGTCTTGCTAGTAAGCAAATAAATTTTCTAAAACAAAAAACCCACAAAACCCCATAACCCAATAACAAAGCAACCCACCCAAATAAAAATCCCCCCAGTGTTTTAGTGATTTTTTTTTCTCCCTGTCTTCTCCTCCAATATGAATATTTCCCCTTACACTTTCGACAACAGAATGAGGAGGAAAAAAAAGCAATGAACTGAGAAATACTGATGGGACAATCTGGAACTATGAAACAGAAGGGTCCAATCACTGGCATGTGTTTTTTGCATGTTTGTATAGCCTATTAAAATATTCTTACCATTTCAGTCCCAATGTTATTTGCTATGTAATTGTAATAATTAATTTACTGACAACTCAACAGCTCAGAGCCTAGTTTTAATTTTAAATTTTTGAACACAATATACTTTTATTTCATTGTTATTTATGCTGTATCTCAAAATGCTGAACTGTTTAATCTGTAGCAAGAAATTGCAGTAAATGCTTCAGTGAAGATGGCCTGTTATAATTTTTGTTGCTTTGCATTTATGATTATCGGGTCCTTATTATTATAATCCATCTTTTCAACTGACAAATCACATTTCTGAATGGCCTGAAATGTGTGGCGCGTGAAGCTTTCTGACAGTTGAACTTGTTATGATGTCATTTAGTGTGAAGCATTATATCAGCCTTTATAAATCATTCCTTTAGCCAAACATAACCTAGATAATCCACTTAGACCTAGGTGGTTTTTGTCCTGGGTGTTTTAGGTTCAAATCCAGTCCTAGAAGACTAATATCATTGTTCATTAGCTGTGATGTTGTGCTAAAGTATCAAGTTACACAATGTTTTCTTGGCTAAGTCTTAATGCAGGATGTCTTTAAGACCGCTACTACTATTGGGTTGCTGTTTTCTGCTTATTAGTTCAGTGTGAAGGGAAGCAGTAGCTCCGTTTCAGAGGCTCTCACTAATGAGGAGCAAGTTGAAATAAAAGTTAAAACAGAAATGAGTGCAATAGTATAAAACACCTGATGTGAGTTTAAATTGCTGATTTGCCTGATTTCTCTTCTGTAGTTTATTCAAGATCAAGTCTCAGGATCTTTCTGGGTGACATTTTGATAGGAATGGTTGGACTCTATGATCCAGTGGGTCTCTTCCAACCTGGTGATTCTATGTAGTCTGTGTCCAGGAAATAAGACTATCAAAAGCTTGATTCCAGCATTCTTTTCTTGAGCTTTTATTGGTTTGAAATACTTGCTTATTGTTTTTCTTGTGTTTTCCTCCTGAACAGTAGTAGAACCATAAAATGAATTATGTATTTTTTCAAGCTACTTATTGAACTTTTGGATGGTCTTCCTGAACCTTACAGGCACAGTAACAGTCCTGTGACAGAGGTATTGCTTTTTCTCTCACATGGTCACAATAAAACATTAAAGTCGCCTTTTTTTAGTGTAATTAAGCAGTACACTGAAAAGGTTTTGGTTATTTGGCCTTTTCCTTCAGTAACATTTAATATAGTCATGTATTTTTTTCTGTGACCATATACTCATATGAAACTTGCAGGAACTTTTATGCATGTGTTTATTAAATCACCATTTATTCTTGATTATAGCAATGATAACATAGGTATTTGAATTCAAATGCTGTAAGTGTTAACAGATTTTGTTGTTGTTGTTACTGATCATATCAAAGAATAGTAATTATTAATGCTTTTTTTCTTGCAGTATGCAGAATGTCTTTGTAATACCCCAGGATCTGGTTTAAATTAAGTGTGTACTGATTTGAGCAGTCCGGAACTGGCTTTGCTTTAAATGATCCTGTTTAGATCAGTAATAGGATTAAGGAAATATCTCTGAAAATAGCTGTTTTAGAACAAGTAATTGATGATATAATGTACTAGTGTGTGTCACTGCCTCCAGTTGTTCTTTGATGAAGTATTAAGGTGGGCAGTTAATCGTTCAGACTTCTCTGGTAAACGTGGTTATAGATACAAAGGAGTTAGGAAAAAGGCAATATGGTAAACAGTGGTTACAGACGAGACATTTCAGCTGGTGAAATAGTGAAAAACCATTCAGATTGTCTGACCTGAAGTGCCCAATAGAGGCAACTTTTGTAGAAAGCTGGAGCCTCTATCTGGTAGAATGCAACAGAAGGGCTGACTCCTGAACTTGACCCTGCCTTTCTCCACTAAGTGCCACTCTATTTCAATCTCTCCTGAAAGATTCTTTGTATTTTATCACTAAGATATCTTTGATTATCTTCTGTTCATGAGGTTTGTCTTCATACTTGTCAGTTGTAGTATCTTTTAGTATCTTAGTATTTAGTCTAGGTTGGGTATTATGTGAATGAACTGCTTTTATGACAGGTTTGTGCTTTGCCTTTAGACTGTTTCTGCTTTGCTATTCAGGGCTAACCATGGTAAAGACTCTGTTCTGCCTGTGAAGGTCTGTGCTGCTCAGCTCTCATAAATGCAGAGGGAAGTTTCTCTTAATATAATTCTGTATAGACAGCCCGTTGATGCAAATTAGGTTAAATCTTATTTATGTTCCTGTTTATATTAAAAAAAAAAATGTAGTCTGTTCAGCCTTCCAGAAGAACTGAACCTCAAGTCTTACTGCAGTTCAAATGCTGTGGAAACAGATGGATCTTGAAGAATCAGTCAAATGTGCCAGTGTTTTGCTGCAGACTGTATTACCTACATAGGATGCTGAAGCAGATGTGCTTTCCCCGAATTACAGTGACGTTCAGTATGCTTTGTACTTTGAGTTGGAGGCAGTGTTTTTTCCCTTGTGCCTCTGCTGTGAAAATGTGGCAAGGTGGATTAGTAGAAGCAGTACCATTTCTTCTTTGATCCATTTAAACCTCCATGACTTCTTAGTGGATTCCCTATTGCTTTTAGTTGCACTTTCCTTTCTGTGCAGCTCCTTTAATCTTGTACTTCTGGTAGCACTCCATAGCTTCAATAGCCTAGCCAGCTTTTAACCTTCATTTTCTGTGTAGATATCCCGGTATTCATTTCAGAATAAATGTTGGTTAAAGACAATATAAAGATTGTGTTCATGTTCTTTGGTCTGCAGATGAGATGATTGATCTGTCTGCAGGCGGTTTTTTTTCTTGGTTTTTAGAATGCTTTTAAGTACTGACAGCTACAGATACAAAGCAGCGTTATATGCATGAGCAACAAAACACATTAATTGATTTCCTGTATATTTTATGATCATAAACTTTCTCTTTTGTATGTTTGGAATGTACTCTTGTATTAAGCTCTAGAGCTGTTTTTCGCCAGCAATGGTAGGCACTCTCTCTTACACAACTTCCTACTTGTTTTCATGAATTTATGGACTTTTGTATTCTTTCTGCTCTGCCAGCTGAGGTTGTAGTGAGTAGCTGGGGTAAGTGAAGAGAAGATCCCAGCATGGTGGCTTTGTGAACAGTTTAAGCCAGCATAAACCTGTACAGGAACCCAAGCACTTCATTGTTTCTCTTTCCTGTTTCTACCTGCTTGCTGCTTCATAAATATTGGTATAAGATTTCTGTAGCTCCTCAGTGAATTAATTACCAATTAAAGTTGCATTAGCTTTAATCGGAATAGAGAGTCAGATTCTGTGTAACTGTAATGTCTCCTTTCTGCTTGAGTGACTGACTGTGAAGATAATGGGGGGGTTTTTTTCTGCATCCTGCCTTTTTAAGATGTACCTTCAATGCTGTATCATTTAGACCTCATTAAACAACTCACAAATATAGTGGAGGTGGTGTTTTTTTGCCTTGATAAAATATATTCAGTATGCTTTTTCCTTTTATTTTTTCCATTTCAAGTTTTTATATTCTAATGATATTTTAAGTTAATTCAGGCTTTAACAATGGAAGGTCAAAGCTCTTTCATACAGGATCCTTATTCTCTGTACATACTGGATGTGTGGAGTATTAAGGTCCCTGAGCATTACCATGTTTTTTTGTGAATTGTGATATGTAAGTATTTTGTGCAAGCTAATATTTTGTTCAGTGTGATGTAGCAGAAAATTGTTACATGCTTGGAAGTTAAAGCTTTTACATGAAATCTGCTTTATCAGTTGATGGGATTTGGTTTTAGTTCAGTTTTTGACATGCCATTATACTTGCTCACTCAGATGTGCAAGAGTTGTACTAAACCAAGGTTGAACCAGATCTTTTTGTGAGCTTGTCTGTAGATCAGACCCTTTGAGTTAAATTTGATGAGCTGTAGAGAACTGCATCTTGTCCAGAGTTCTGTAAAGATGAGCCCTTCACCCTTTCCTATTAAAGGTAGGAACCCATACACTGGACTTAGTCGTGCTCTTACAGAATACTGCTTATCGATTAGACACTTCTCTAGGTAAGCTACCTGCATTACACTCAAGTTGCATTTCAGGTTTCATGGGCCCAGACAATCAAGTGGTGTATAGTCTTATTGTAATCTAGACTGGCACTGCTGCTTTAGCTTGTCTGTTTATTTCAGCTCATCATTATAGCACATGATCCAGTAAGTTACCTCCTCTTCTGGAAATAGAAGACTATTAGACTTCCAATAAAGAGTATTTGTCAAACCCACTAGAGCAAGACTGGCTTCAAAACTTGTGCTTTCCCATCCAACAGTTTTTTATAATAAAAGAAATGGTTGCTGTGGAGGTGGAAATGCCTGCTACAAGTACTGTCAAAACAAGAAATGAAGATAACTACATTAGTTTTCTTTCAGTATCTAGGAAGACAGGCTCTGCAATATTCTCTTTTTAAGTATAGTGTTATGTTGTCTTGGGTTATTTACCTCTTTTAATGGTGGCTGATAGGATTTTACTTGAGATTTTTCCTGCAAGCGTGACTAGAAAGCACGACAAAGCAAGTATTGAAGCATGTGACAGTTTAATTGTTTTAAATGAGCCTTTTATTTATTACTTTCTCTAGTCAAACTTGCAACTCACAGTGGGGCTGGCTGCACCTTTCACCTTGCTGAGTGCAGCTTGTTCCAAGGCGTGAAGTTATTTTGACCACGCTGGAGTGAAATTCAACAGATTCTTTGTGTTTATTTAGGTTGTGGAGTTGCTGTTGACTTAGATAAGATATCAAACTATATTGCTAGGCTAACATGTGCATGCTATAGCATATAATACTGTTATATGCTATACTATGTTAGTTGTTCCGATATGCCCAGGATAGCAATTCTTGCAAGAGAAGAAAATTGATTAACTAAGATGTTTTACCCAAATCTTAATTCTATAGAAGCTTCTTCTACCTGAAGGGTTTCATAAAGCCTTTTTGAATAAAGGCTGTTCTGGCTACCAACAGTTGAGGTAATATTTCTAATTTGTCAGTTTGCTGTAATTGGCTTCAACAATTTATCAGCCTTTTCACTCTCAGCAAAAGCTACATTCCTATCAGTAACTAGTCATTTTTTAAGTTGTACTCTCCTTTCTTAGTTATGAATTAATCCACTCTGCTAAACCTCTGCACATAACTAATACTGTGCCCTTGTTTATTCTCATCTACGGATCTCTTGATTTTCTAAATTACATGTAGACACAGAAGGCTTCTATCAACTGAAATGTAGTGGAAACTAGTTATACAACCATAAGGCTATAAAGAATTATGTGTATGTATAAAAACATTTGCACGCCTACTGCTCACAGTTTAGGTGAGTAGTTGGAAATCAGGTAACTTACCTACCACTGACTTATTCTAAAACATGACCTTCAGACTAATGGTATCGTTCTACTCTCTTTGGAATTGCAAGACTGTATGAAAACTAAAAGGAAGCAAGGAGGAGAAAAGTACATCTTGTAAAACAAGCAATAACTACTGCTTTTTTGTCATCTAAAACTAGTTATTGCATAGCAAAGCTCACTTCCAAGGGAAGTAAGGCACTTCTGTTGCCTTGGGGTCTGTTCAGTCACGTAAAGCATTGCTATTTTCTTTTAGTTGCATGATGAGTTAAAAGGCAGGGTTATCAAAGATGTAAAGATTTAATCAACCTCAAGCTGTCTCTTTAGTATACATCTCTTGTGAATTTAAACTCTAACAAAATTTTGGATATCTGCTCCATTTTAAAGTATTGTTCTGAAGCCAGGTAGCCTTGTGTCAGAAGTTACAATGAAACAGTGTTTAGTCTACAATCTGCTGTAGGACTGAGCCCCAAAGCTATTACTACGCAAAGAGCAGTGGTTACGTCTAAATGATCTCATGATTTTATTAGTCTATAAATGTGCTTCCAAAAAGGACATTTAGAGAAGACGTTTGCAACAGGTATGTACAATGAGTTACTAGACTTCTGTTCAGTTGGCAAGAGCTTTTGCCAACTGTTGCACTTTGGGGATTAAGTTTTCATTGCTACTTTGGGTTTCAGTGGTGCTGAATGCTGTGCTGTGCACCAACTTTGAAAGCAGAACCTGATTAAAGCCAGCTGTAAAAGAAGACTTGTAATGTAGTTCTAGGCTTGGATTAAAAGAGGATTCATTTAGCTGCTTGCATTACCTGACCTGGAAGCTGCTCATCAAAAACCTTCCATTGCTTCTGGAGGGTAAAATGGTGCAAGTTGTGATTAAATAGTGCAGACATTCATTACCTCATGCCTTCTGCTGAGGTGGTTTATTTTACACACTCAGCAGATTTTAAC
The DNA here is from genome assembly GCA_013389865.1 of Piaya cayana. Classification (NCBI taxonomy): domain Eukaryota; kingdom Metazoa; phylum Chordata; class Aves; order Cuculiformes; family Coccyzidae; genus Piaya; species Piaya cayana. The sequence goes on along the minus strand of WAAB01016232.1, from coordinate 25,179 downwards.
ATTAACTCTTGAGAGGCACAGAGTCTTCAGCAGTTGACAATGTTAATTGACTTAAGCAATTCACTAAGACAGCGTGACAGGGTATTGCAATCTGTTAGCTAGCTATGTACTATTCACTATTTTTCTGGCATTGACTATGAAATTTCTAAATGCTGTATTAAAGCACAAAAGCTCTTTTGAAACTCCCTGCTTTTATATCTGAACCTCTGCTCTGGCTCTCCAGTGTATGATTTCTACCATATTAATGCTCAGTGACTGCAAGAAATTAGAGACTTGAACAAGTAAACACATTTTAAAAGTTCTTCATATTTAAATTTCTAACAGATAAATTCAGTCCAGGGATTTTATTTGACTTGAGCTACCTTTGCATTAGATTTTGAGCTCCTTCCCTCTGCTATTGTCTCACTTTTCATTAATTACCTTGCTCAGCATGATCTCTAGGCATAGTTCTGGAAGGACAGCCCAATATCATCTTTATGAATTTGACAGTATCACTATATATGATTCTAAAATGAAATCTTGGCCACGCTGTGCTTTTTCTCAATTCATTGTACCCTTGTGGTTGTAAGGGTTTTCTAATGCTACTGATTAGCTGGACAATTAATTAAAAGTATAATTAAGCTTTACTTTATACATTTATCAACATGAAATATGAAACTAATAGAAGAATATCTATGGACATTATAGCATATGTATGATGTCCTAGAAGTTTTTTAGCACAAGCTTAGTGTATTGGAAACCTTCATAACTAGAAGCTTTACTATTTGTAGACTTGCCTTGAGTTCTGGAAGATTAGTGCCCCTGCAAATGAAGTGAATACATTTAAGCAATTGGTCTGATGACCATGGCTTTAATTACTACCGTGAAGGGATAGGATAGGTCTATAGGACCAGGTACGCTTTCACTCTACAACTTGAACAAAATTCATCTTGAGTGTTATTCCCATGTGTCTGTCCTGTTGTGTTTTCACTGCTATAATGTGCTACCAACTAGAAGAATAACATAAATTACCTAACTCATAAGTAATAACTTAGATCCTACCTTAAATTTAACAGTTGTCCTTATCTTACATCATTTATATAAGGTACTTTTCAAATTATTTTTAATTTTTTAATTTCTAGCAGAAACTGTTTTGGCAGTTGCTCCCCAATTGGAGAAAGCAAGGCCCAATTAAGGCTTTTCCTTAGGCAAACTTTGAATGTGATGGGAGGAGTAGGAAGACTCATTCACTGAGTCAGTTGTTTACCACAGGTTTTATTTTATGTGAGAGCGCTTATGCTGACTCCTTATACACCCTTATAATGACAGAGTTACTTTATTTGTACTTCTCCTTCAGGGGAATAGAATCAAATGTGCTTAATTTTTAGGCAGAAAACTGGCAAAAGCTTAAGTAATTAATACTCCTTCCAACACAATATGAATTAAAATGAATTGGAGCACATTTGGTTTAATCTTTTTGGCTGACACCTTCAAAGAAGGGAAGTGTTTTAAATAGTTACCTATTGAGCACCTGCCTCTCCTCAGGAGCCCTGAAGATCCAAGCCGTTAGTGTAGTCATTCCAAGCGTGATAAATCTTGTCTAGTAGACGTTCTGTTTTCTGGTTTGATGATTTTGGTTTTTTTAATCCCATTATGTGCATCTTATCTGCAGCACAGGACTTAGTAGTTTCTATATGGGCCTGTTGCTTTGTCTTTGCATGTAGTCTTCTTGCTTCTGGAATTACAGGTGAGTGAAGCAAGTTTAAAAATATGAAATGTGGGAAGCAGCCATTAGCAGCTGATGGGCTTTAACTTCATTAGAAATGTATTTTTGGTTTGACTTGTAATAGAATCATTGAGGAGAGGGACCTAAAACATACTTAATATATCTGACCTAACTGTGATAGGTGTTCTGATATTAGCATATGGTTTATAATGGAGAAAATGACAGGATGAGTTCTCACAGCCAAGTGAGAAGAGAGGGTATCTTCTAGATCATTCCTGAGGATGTTCTGCTAAACTTGCTATCTGGGGCAAGCTTGACTATTGCAGATCATGGAGTAATATGAGGAAAAACTGCTAAATCTGTGTATGTTTTCTGTCACAAATGAAGACAGTATAACTAGGAAAAGCTCATGTTTTGCATTACCCTGTGAAGAGGTTTCTCCATGATGCCATGAGTTGCTGTAGTTTCCAAGTGGAATATAATTAGAAGGCATGTGGACCTCCATGTGGTATAATTGAAAAATATGTTTAGGAAAATAAATCACTAACAGCAAGCTTTCTTAGCTGCTGCTTTGAAATTCTTTAACTGGATTATTAGCAGATGGTGCTATTTCTATTGTGTTGCCTCACAGCGTTCTTTTCTGAAAAGGGAAGAAGTACCCTATGCCTAATTAGAGGTCTGTTTCATCTGGAAAATGTTGCCTTTAGTAATCTGCCTCACAGCTATTGTCAAATAGTGGTAGATGAGATGATTTCATCAATTCCTAGATCTTTACTACAGAATATGAATTGAAACTTGTTTCCAGAGAAAAGTCAAACAGTTAGTATGCTCTAAGTTTCATAGAATCATAGAATCACCAGGTTGGAAGAGACCCACCGGATCATTGAGTCCAACCATTCCTATCAAATGTTTCCTTCTGGTAAGGAGCACCAGTACAAAACAATGCCTCTCTGACATCTGTGTGTGCCAAAGGCCCTTTGATTCATTCCTCTACCAGTTGAAAAGTAAGACTAAATTTCTTTTAGTTTGAATATTATTGTCACGATGCAGTTTTTGTAAGTTATCTTAGATTATTCCTTTTATCAACTTTGCTAATAGGAGTGCTCTTTCAATTAGTACATAAGCTCTGTGCCCCATTCAGTCAAGTAACAGCTGAAACAACTTCTATTCCAATATTTCTGGAGTTAAAAGGTCTACTTGTAACTATTTAATTAGCCAGCTAGTTGATAAATCTTCCTGGATGCTGTATAATGAATCACGTGTTGTTTGGATATAAATAATTATTTGTAGCAAGTGGAGATTAACTTTGCACCAAGACTAGGGGTATAACCTCAGGTGGAGAAGTCTGTTTTAGTAAGATGGGAGCAAGCAAGAAAAANNNAAAAAAAAAAAAAAAAAAAAAAAATCCGCAAAAAACCCAAACTTCTGAAGTAACTGGGTTAACTTGAAAGGGTGTGGGAATATACTATTTACTGATCACTTTCCACTTTGCCCTGTAAGGCTTGATTTTTCTTTGTAAGTGAGTGTAAGTCCATTTTTTACTTAATTTTTGCTTAATGCTTAGACATTAGGATTTTTGCTAGACAGATGAGTTTGTCAAGTTTGGGAAGAAAATTGTTCTGCCTTTCAGTAAACCTCTATTGTAGAGTGCCACATGTATGAAAAATCTCATTGAAGTTTTCTCAGTCAAGAGTAATGTGACAAAGATTTACAAGGGTAGACAGGACAGGTTGTTGCTGAGTAGGTGGCACATGAACAACAACCTTTTTTTCCCAAATGTAGAACTGCTAGACTAATTTTTCTAAATGTCAAGGTCTCTAACAATAAAATCTGCTAGCTGGGTGAGTGTTTTAGTGTGCATGCTTAGAATCTTTGAAGTCTTGACAACATTTAGCAATTTACTATCTATCTTGTCTAAACCATAGCAGGATTAGCATATTTTGGGTTGTCTCTACTAGCATTGGTGCATGTGCATTGTGCTGTTATTACTCCTGAAAAAGTTGCAGTAACTCATCTTGCCAGCTAAAAAATATCACAGAGAACAAATGCAGCTTCCAGATAGTTCTGCTATAGTTGTTGCTTCCTAATTAGGGGATAATTTTGACACATCTATTCCCAGGAGGGAATAATTTAAGCTTTTCATATTGAGTATTTGTCCTGCTTTGATTTTATTAGCTCACTAAATTGGCCACCAAAACTGTTAGACAATAAATGCAAATATTTGCACAAATTTGTAATTCTCAAGTCTAACCTATTGCCAAATGGATAGTGTGCACAAGGGGTTATTAAGTATTATACACTTAATCAAATGTATGTAGAACTCCATGCAGTGTTTGAAGTTTCTGTAATGGGCAGGAAACATATTTTTAAATCAACTAATATTTCTTCTTACAATCACTTACATATAAGTATTTTGCCATGATAAAGACATCATCTCAAATTGCAGTTGTTTACTGAAGTAATAAGAACATCTGTGATAAAGCTGGGCAGGAAGAGTTGTAGTAAACTTGACTTTAACAGAAACATCAAAGAGCTTGTCATTTGTGGTATTGACCAATAAATAATCTCTTCTAGGTTTTCTTACAACTTCCTAACTTTCGTGTCTGGGAATGGTCTCAAAAGGAAACAGTGATTCCTTTTCCTTTAATGGTTCTCCTGTGGACCGTTAGCTGTGGAGTTATAAAGTCAGTCAATGAATAGAAATCAGTATCTACACACTCTATTTTTTTTTTATTTTTTTAAACTGTAGAAAGATACTCTGTCATGTAACTTTTCTGGTTTATCTTCTGCAGTGAGATATTGCAGCAAGATGTACACCCACTCATAAACTTTTCACCCAGTTCAGAAGTTCTGGACTGGTGGGCTTGATCTGTACAGCATACGCACTGCTCTAAATGCTCTAGAGGATAAGTGTGTTCACAGCAATGCTGGATGTTGGACAAAAATAGTTTTCTGAATGATCAGGGTTAAGTAATGAAGTGCCATGTGAGTCTACCTGAATGTGGCATCTGGACTTGAGTCAGAAGCCAAAGATTTAGAAGTTGGATAAAAAAGTGATTTATTTCTATGTTTGAGTTTTATAGTTTGGAAGTAAGAATTATCTCAATTTTACGGTGTCCCCTGGTCACTTCTGAAGGGTATGTTTGGTTCTTTTGGACAGTGACATCATTGCTGCAGAGTGCATTTATAGAAACTATCAGACTTGGAACCTACTATAAGGGTTTCATGCCTTGGTTAACTATCTGGTTTCAGATTTCAAGATACGTGGTAGGCTCTCCAGGGATGCTTCTGCTTGAAGCTACAAAACTGGTTGTGTCTATATTGAATCCATGTTGTAGGTACTGGTGTGGTTTGGAATGTTCCTTAATCATGGTTTAAGTTAAGTAAAAGGAAATCGCTAACTTGTGTTGAATTTTTCTGTATATACTGGAGTTGCTTAATGCGTTCCTTCTAGAAGGATGCAAAGAAGGGCCTGCATAAAAGCCAAAATTATACTAGTAAATGTTAATCTGAATGCCACTCCTGTTATGCTTGTATAACGCTGCCTAATAGTTCTTGTATATACTGATATGCAGTTGAGTAATCACGAATCCACTCTAGGTGACAGAAGTAAACTAAAAATGAACCTAATATATGCAGATTTTATTTCAGGAGCTGGAAAGTGCTTGTCAAAAGAACTTGCTGGCTCAAGTCCGAAAGAGAAAAGCAGCCTCTTCTAGGTAGACCCAGGGGATGGGTGGTAGAAGGAAAAGGTAAGAAAATCTGGTGGGAATAAAGGACAAGAATGGGAGAGAACAAAGAGCAGGCTCACAGGTAATTCACATCTGCCTTGCCATGTACCAGGCAGGGGTTGGGACTGAAACAGTTTTCAGATAGCTTTACAAAGCAAGGTGAGACTTGAGAACAGACGGGGAAAGGGGGATTTTTTTAATCATGTTTGGTTTTACCCTGGTGTTTTCCTCTTTTATGTTCTGTTTAGTAATCCTGTTAACCTAACAATTGCAATTAGGGGAAGTAGTTCATTCAATCCTGTATTTTGCATCAACCTTTACCTGCTTCAAGTAGGGGCTTCACTGGTATTTAATCTGTAAAATTTGATGACTAGACCTTCTTGCTGTCAAATTTAAATTGAAGACAGGGTTGGGATAATACTTTTCTAATTTTGACACAGTTAAAATCTTCTTAAATCCTAAATGTCATTTGTTCTTCTGGAACTTGCATTGATACAACTAGAAGAGCAAAACTCTTCTGCAGCTGGATTCTTTTACTGAATCTGTGTATTTCAGCAAATAGTTAAGCTTGGTTCATCAAGAGCTAATCAAAGAAGCCAGGGCCCTCAGGGTTTACATGGTCCTGACCAGCCATACCTGGGACCCACCCAAACCCCTGCCCATGTGCCAGGACCCATATCTAAGCTTAGTCTGGGACTTTCAATTCCCACATAAGCTTTACCAGAGGAGCGCCTGTTTCTGGCACTGCCTTCTGGATGCCCCTCAGCCCTCTTTCTCTAGGAAGCTTATATTCTGCCTGGATCCCCCTGGCCGTAGCCTGTGGCCTCATCTCCAACTCTGTCTCTGGCCCTGTGTCTTTTTGCTCCTGGGTGGACTGTGGTTTCAGATCGTACTTTTTGAATGAGATGTTGTGCTGCATTGTTTTTGACAGTAAAACTTCACCCCTGTGAATATTCCCCCTTGGGAATATTTTAAAGGACTGTCAGGGAAACGTTGAAAACAGAAGTTGTTTGGGTTTGGGTTTTTTTCCTGGTGAGTTCATCAAAACTAATTGCTCCAGGACTGAACATCTGAAACTTGTGTCATGTGATGTATGGTCTGTGTTTAAGTTGACAGAAACCAAGTTCCAGGTATGTGCAAGAACTGCTTTTGCTGCAGCGTGTGCCAAGTAGCCTTCCAATTTCGTTCAAGGATTAAAAAGTGATAGAAGAGCTTGCTTAGCACTGTGCCTAGTTAATCACTAGGACTGAAGGCTAGACTAAATCTCTTTAAGTGGAAGTCACTGATAATGTGTTCCTGCTTGAAATAAACTTGTCATATTTCCAGATTTTAAGCAGTTGTATGTAGTGGTGTTAATGCATTATTACTGCTGTTAATTTTTTAAAAGCCACTGCAGTAGAAAAAATTCTTAATAGAACCATAACAGCAGTATAAGTTTCTTATATGTTTATGGTACCAAAATTTTCTTTTCTTTATGGTAGCAGAAGGCTTTGCAGGTACCATTTTTGGCATACATGCTGGTGCTGGCAAGTTATCTCTGGCAGTAACCTAAAACAACGTTAAACTGACATAATGGTGAGTGGTTTGCCAGGGTATCTGTCAGCCCTTAGCTAGCGGGTATCTAGTCTCAGCCACTTCCCAGAAGAAATTTTCACGTGCTCATTTTCTTTCTTCCTGGATTAAAACACATCTCCTGAGACTTCAAAAAAATTCCTTGATCCTTCATAGCAGCTTGCATGGAGCTCGTTGCAAATCTCCTGAAGCTGTTTCACTGATTCCACTGCACATAGTGGTGTCAGCACTGCTTCAGAGCCAGCTTGATTTCCTGGACTAGAGCAAATACAGTTAAATCTGAAGATAATTTACCCAGGCTGGGCCTAAGATTGCAATGAAGGGTAACCAAATAATGCACGTAGATATTATTTCTGCGTAGCTGCTCTCTACGTGTGCCATGTAGATGCATTACTTCATGTGAATCTTCAATTTAGAATCATTAAACATGTTTGTGACAGATAAAATTATGATTTTTACTGCAGAGGACTAGTTGTCTATTCGTGACAGTTGACTGTAGTATCCTTTGAGTCTGATCCAAATCTGGTATAGACACTCTCTTCATCTAGGAAGTTTCAGTTATGCAAATTCTTAATGGGGTCAGGTTTTTTCAGGCTATCCAAACTATGAGCTGAAATGTGAATCATAGCTGAACTATTTCTAAGGCAAAGACAGGTACACATATGGATATGTGCTGGAATGGAAAATTCTACTGGAAACTTATCTTCTGCCTTCTCCCCTATAAAATCCTGCTAGTAACTTTAAACAATGAAAGCTTTTCTTCCAGCAATGAAGTCATAATACTGTCCTCCAGCAAAAATTACCACTTCCAGGTTCTGAAAGCAATAGTCCTTAGTATACTGTGAAGTTACTGAAAAGCTGGCACTGCAAAATTAAGATGTAGTAACTTATCAAGCAGTTTATCATATCCAGAGCTGAATAAAAATGTTCATGTTGACCCTTTCTGTAGCTACCTCATTTACAAGTGTATGTGATCATGGAAACCATGAAGGCAACCTGACTAGCACCTACCTTGCTTATCTCTATCTGTCTGATATGAGCTATCAAATAAGTAGCTGTATTTGAAAAGAGAAACTTCTATTGCATTTATATGGCTTAAGCAACTTGTGGTGTTAAATCACCAGGTATCCCTAGGCTTCCTGTGCTTTTTGTGCCTCTACGTTCATTTTCTCTTTTCACTGAAGTGAAATTCAGGCAAAATTAGATAGTAACTAACAACTTGGAGGCTGTGCTGCTGTTACATTTTACAAGCTTTGTTTGCCAATTCCCCAAATCAAAATGTTAGAGCACCTATATTGTTGAATGATAGTTAAGCGTTTCTGTCAAGTTCTACTTTTCTCTTTTCAGAGTGTACCCTGGCTTCCTTATCTTTTTTTAATGTGAACAGCTTCCATGGGACTGGAACAATTCTTATATGAGTACGTGAGAGACAGTCTGGAGCTGACAGGGTCTCACGCGTATCTGAACTTAGGGCAAAGCTTCATAGATAGTTATGGTTATGCTTTTGAAGCTTTATCTTGCTGGATCAAAAATCTTTTTTCCAATGCCAGAGATGCACTGACTGGCTGTTGTCTCTTGATCGTCTAGGGCCCTGGGTGGGATTTTTCTGTTTTTATTGTTCTGTTTTCTTTCACAGACTCTTTAATCATTGCGAGTGTGATTGGGGTCTGAAACACATAATACAGAAGTGTTCCAATGCTTATGAATTTTTAAGATCTTATCCATCTTATGAAAATGTAATTAGGTCTGCCAGCTCCTGAATTTTCCTTCAAGTTTTCTTTATTGTTAATGGGGGGTCCAAAGTCATTTGCCTTTGTCTGTGGAATGATACTTGAGAGCTGGTAGGTACTAGTTAAGTTTCATGAGACTAAAGCCTTCACCGCATGCAGAAGTAATGCCCTGCCTATGGGCAGGACAGTGATAGAAAGAAGAGATTATAAGGAGGCCAGAGAGGTAGCCTGAAGACAGGGTGGGGTAAAATGAGGATAGCAATGAGATCACAAGAGGATAGCATGAGATACTTCATCGTAACACATCTTTAAGTCTAGAGCCATACTAAGTATTTATCCTCACTTCTTCACTTGCTGTCCCAAACTGGACACACCCAATAAATAATGTCAAAACCACTGTGTACAACAATGCGATTACTTGAAAAAACAGCAACAACAAAATTGGCATTTTCTCATCATGTTTGTTCACAACAAGCTTTCAGTTTTGTTTTCTATGTTTCAGGAGTGGTTTTGCACATAAAGAAAATATTTACAAGTAGGCAACTTGTTGAGGAAATAATTCTGTTATAGATATCTTTCAGTCTGGAAAGCTTTGCTAGCATCACCAGCACTTTACAGACATTGGAATGTGAAGAATTGCCTGGTCCCCCTAAGGCGTTTTTTTCCCCAGCTCCCCTGTTTTGAGGTATTCAGTATATGGCTGCAGTTCTGCGAACATTACACCCTGTGGAAGAATTGTAACTTCTCTTCATCTGTTGTTTAATATCTGTACAGTAGGCTTAAAACTTCAATGACATCTAACCTACCAGTTTTAAAAAGGTTAGTGCTGTCTGCTACTGCTTACAGCTGTCATAACAAGTGCAGTTCAGTATCATGCTGGCTGCTTCTGCAAGAAAGGGGTTAATGTAAGTTGAAGTCATCAAGACTTACTATTAGGATCTTCAGCTACAATCTTGACATGTTGGTAAAGGTCATTAATTTGAACGCTGCAAGAAAATTTTGTATGAAACAGCAGAATATTCAGAAATGAGTGAATGAAAATGGGAATTTCTGTTTATTTCCACTGGTTATTATCAAATAGGAATTATTGATCAAATATATGGCACCATTGCAGTTACTGCTGATTACACTGTTTCTAAAATTACTTGTAAATGCAAAGGAAAAAATTGTCCTTCTGTTATGACTAATGAGAACCACCAATGCTTATAGAACTTAAAATACGCTTGTGTTCTTCTGTTTTAAAGATGTGATGGCTTTAAGTCTTCTGTTTCCTGCAATTGGACAAGTTTTGTGTCATCCCTCTGTGGTTCACTAGGTGTCCTTATTTGATTTGTATTGAGAAAACTGGTGGGGGGTAGAAGCTAGTTTTTTAACTGGCAAAGGATAGAAATGCTAAAACTGGCTGCTTTGCTTAGTGTCTTGCTTGCTTTCAAAATCTCTTCCTGTGTTCTCCCTAGGTCTGTCTTGCAGGTGAGGTGACTGTGCCACAAAAGTTTGTTAATAGTTTTTAAGCAGGATAAACTGAAGCAGTGAGGATGAAGGCTGCTGCCTACAAGTATTAGAGAGGAAAGAGGGACTAGGTATGTAAATTCTACATCATATGGGTATCAGCTGTCCACAGAGTAACTTTGCCTTAAATCTATGAGGAAAACTTTTACCACACTACTCTCTAAGCATTTTCTTGTAAGATCAATGAAGCCAGACATAAGGTGGATGAGCTAGTGAAATGTAGCTATATGATGTGTTGGTCATTTGTGATCTCAGGAAAATTACTCATTGCATAAAGTATAAGGACTGAAGTTTATTTAAACTCAGTTATGTGGCCAGTTGCCTCACAATGCTTGTTTTAGATCATTTTCTTTCAGCTCTGTTGGTCAGTTTCAAATCTTGTGCTGATATTTCAAAGGATTTTCCTAGTTTTGCCAACTTCTGTTGCATTGGATATATGAGTTCTGTGGTCTAAATATTGCTGACTGAGCCCTAACAAACCTGGCTTAGATTGATTGTACTCTTCTGGCAGCATGTGTACGCGTACTCTCAGTCCTGAGGAGGAGGAGGGTGAGATGTGCAGTCTCCTGTATCAGCAAAATTGAAACTAAATTGCTTTGTTCTGTTTAGTAGTGTTACTTGGATCTGAAACTGAGCATTATATCTAAATGGTCATTTTCCTAAATGAAATTGCTTTACACAGACATGGATGTTAAACATAGGCTAATGGATCATCTTTATCTGTTGTCTTATAAAGAGATAGACTCACTTAAGAGAGAAAGTTCAGTCATTGGTGCTTATAGCCTCTTGCCTTACGTCTTGCTGGTTTAATAAGCTGACCTTCCCTCTTATACTGGCACACTCGTATGGACGTCACTCAAACGACATTTTGATCTCGAGCTGGGAAGTCACCAAGAAGTGTTTGGAAATGTGTTGTTCATCTCTAGCTTATGAAGGTAGAGCTGCTTTATTAATAACAATGAAATTGACTGATGTGTAATCAATACATCAGGATGTTCATTTGAACTTGCTAAATCAACTGTCATTAGTTTACGTTTAAAAAATGACAAGGTGGGATACTCACAATATCCTTCAATGTCACAACAAATAGTATGGCACACAACTCAATGATCAAGCTGAAAATAATTCTGAAGAAGCAGAGAGTAAATATTTTGTGTTATATTTGGGGTTTTTTATCTTGAAGATCAGTCCTATTACAGCCAATTTTATCCCATGTTAGGTGCTTGTATCACTGACTCCTCTCACTTCATTAGCATGTCTTTGCTTTCAAGATCTCATTTACGTGACACGTGTTTGGTTTCTTTGTTTTTGGTTTTTTTTAAATTAAAGTTTAGTAATAACCTGAAGGTAACCTGCACATTGGTCAAGTTTCACTTAAGTTCTAGTATAAATGTGAGGGGGGAAAACACATCTCATATGCACCTGCAAACATCACCACTAAATCTTTTGTAAATGACAATCCATAAACTTATCACTCACTAAAAGGAAAGCAAGCCTTCCAATTGTTTTTAAGCAGCTTAGATATCAGCTTTGCTGTTGATGGTTAGTCCCCTTCCTTCCCTGATCCCCTTTTCTTGTGCTAGTATGTCTGGAAAACACGCCACCATCACAGTGAAAGGGATGCTGTATATATTCAATGTGCACAGCTGCAAGATGCTAATGCTATGATGTGTCTTCTCTCCAAAATATCTTGTCTGTAAAGGATAGCACTGGTGAAAAAGATATAAATGTCAGAAAAAGCGTCAATGATGTACAAGCGGATAATGCTGCAAGATGAATTTGTGACGTACAACCTGCCTGCTTCTCCATAGCTCTTTGAAATGCACTGGCGAACGGTTTGCAGTGAATGCCTTTGGAATAATAGAACATATAGGCAAGTATGTTGGAGGGCAGATCCAACCTGCTTGAATATATATTAATGTTTGACAACAATGAGTTCATAATGAGCATCAGATTAGTTGGCATTGCATTAGTGTGTGTTCAAGAAATAAATTTCCTGAAGCCTGTCATCTTCGCTGCACAGAATTTGTTGACAATGAACAGAATTTTAAACAAAGCACGGACTATCTCAGATTGGGATCTGCAAGAAAATTTTTTTGACAGTTACCCTTTATCAAAGAGTATTTTCCAAATACCAATTAAACTGGACAATAGAGATGACTTGGTATTATATCTTCCATCTCAATTTTGAATGAGGCTCATTGGGTTTTTTCTAGTTAACATCTGCAAATCTTTATCTGAATACTAATCATAGAAATGCCTGGAGAAGAGGCTGAGAGGGGACCTCATTGCGCTCTACAACTACCTGAAAGGAGGTTGTAGAGAGGAGGGAGCTGGGCTCTTCTCCCAAGTGACAGGGGACGGGACAAGAGGGAATGGCCTCAAGCTCCGCCAGGGGAGGTTTAGGCTAGAGATTAGGAGGAAGTTTTTCACGGAAAGGATCATTGGGCACTGGAGTGGGCTGCCCAGGGGGGTGGTTGATTCGCCTTCCCTGGAGGTGTTTAAGGCACGAGTAGACGAGGTCCTGAGGGACATGGTTTAGTGTTTGATAGGAATGGTTGGACTCAATGATCTGGTGGGTCTCTTCCAACCTGGTGATTCTATGATTCTAAATTAATGTACATGTTTAAGTGGCCTCTGTGGAAGGCTTTGACTTTTAGCAATGTCATGTAATATGCCGAAGTATGTTCGCTTAAGCTGCTATATGTTTTACTTCCCAGTTCACAGGCAATAATAAGTAGCTAATTGCTGTAGTTTCACTCGTCTAGTAACTTAATTTTTTAACCACCTGCCCTCCCACACTCACTCCCTCCCCTGTCAAAAATAAAAGATGTTCTGCTTTAAACTTCTTGTTGGTGCTTTCTAGGGGAGGATGATTGATCCCAAATTATTTATAAACATGACATAAGTAAGAGGTGAACTTGTCTAAGGACAAAACATGATTTAGGGTGAAGTGTTTCAACTGCTCAGAACAGGGCTTCATGTCAGAAAAATGTTTCCCTTTAATCTTTCTTGCCTCAACATGTGTCCCTTTCTTCCTCCCATGATTTTTTTTAAACCCTAATATGTTCTTATATGCAATATACTAAGTTGTTAATATGTTGAAGTTCTGATGAAAGGCAATTGTGCATAAAATAATTTGTTTTGGCAAGAGTCTGTGCCAAATGTAGGTCTTCCCTTGATGTGTCAATGCAGAAATAAACACAGGAGGGAGGAAAAATGCTGGAGTAACAAATACAAACAGAGATTGGACATGGCAGCGTTATAAGTTTACAAATAGTTTCTATTAAGCAAACATTAAGACAGGAAACTTTAAACAAACATCAAGTGCCCCAGACACATGAAAGCCCTCCTGAGGAATCTTTAAAATAAAACAGAAGATATGAAACTGAAGTGATTAGGTGATTGTTTCTCCTACATGAACGCCTTAATGAAAGTGAACTGGTGAGTTCTGAGCTTCAGGGATCCTATTTGGCCCATGAGGATCTTACTGTCTCAATTAACCATGAAGAAGTGTTTTCTGTGTGTAATACTTGGAGGATATACGTTTCAGTTGGCTATTTCATATCACCTGAGTGTGCTTGCAAATCAAGCTTTATGACCCATTATGTACATGGCTTCCTGAGACTTAATTTTATGTATCTACTAGGAGTGTCTGGTCTTCCCCAAAAGGTGGTGTCTCGGGTCACATCAGCCTCTTAGTGCTAGAAAAGTTAACATGTCTGCAGGTATCTTGGAGCAGGAGGTTGTCTGTGAGCTGGTCTCTTATTCATCTGAGGTGAGCCAGGCTGAGCCTGTTTTTGAATGGGCTTGTCAACTTGGTTTCACAGCTTAGAAGCATATATAGAGAGTTCTTTCCAGGTACAGGCTATAGCAGAGCACAAGTGTGACTGCAGCAGGGTAGCCTCTCTAGAGTCTGTCAGTTCAAGGAGTGTTTGGATGATCCTCTTTGTCATATGGTTTAGTTGTAAGTAGTCCTGGGAAAAGCAAGCATTTGGACTTGACTTGTTACAGACAAGAAGCCATGGTAAGTGCCATGTGATGGCTGCATGACCAATGGCTTTTTTCTGTAGAAGATCACTCTTTACTAACTGATTGTAGATCTCCAATAGGGATTTCTTCACCTCAGTGGTTTGAGGAAGCAATAGAATTGACACTTTTACTCCCCTGAGGCAAGCAGCGTTGGGGGCGAGGGGGAGTGGAAAAGAGATTTACCTTTTGTCCTACATAACTATTACTGCAGTAGTGTTTAAGCCACCATTCATTTAGGCTCGAGAGGAATGTCTAAGATGTTCTCACCTGTATTGCTTCTAGGGTAATTATGTGTTTAGGAAATGAAATGGGCTGTTTGGTTAATTTAGATGCATAGCTCTTTGGGTTACTTCTCTTTGAAAGCAACTGCTGGTTTAGGTGCTCTTAGGGAAATGGTGCTGGAATTCTTGTCTTGTTTTCCATAGCTGTACTACATGCCAGGAAATAAAACAATAGGAACTTGATCTATGTAAGTAGTCCTGTGCATGTACCAAGAAAATCTTAAATGAGCTGTTCTACTTGGGCAGAAGAGGGAAATTGTGTTACTCCATAGTTTTATATGCGTCTGTATATTACACCAAAAGCTGTTAGTACTTCTTTTCCTGAAGTAAACTGAATTCAAATGCTTCAGTGAGGAGACTTACTCCAAGACTGGAGACCTCGAGGAACCTGAGGGAAGGAGAGAGAATTGCCTTCCAGGAGGTAACGCATTGACAGGAGATAGGAGAACAACAGGAAGAACTGCAGAAAAGGGCCCCAAGAATGGATTAAACAACTTGTACCTTGAGCCAAGCTTTCCAGTGTGTTATTCCATCCCCACCCTCCCACCACTTCACACTGCCAGAAATAAGAGAAATAACTTTCTGGTTCAACATCTTAGTAGAAGTGGTTTGGAGTGATAAGCAGAGATTACCGTCTTTGATTTCTGCTCTGTTGAGGGAAACGCTAGTGCGGTATAATTATCAAGAAAAAGGGTGGCATCAAACGTGCCAGACTCCATTATTTCCTAGGTGGAACAATGTGTAGGCCACACAATTTTTGGCTTCTGGTTTGTAAGTGAGATGACTCTCATAAAAATCCTGGCCTTAGGATCCTGGTTCGTCCTGATAATTGGTAATTTAATTAACTTAAATCTCTGAAAACTAATGAAATGCAAACAGATATTTATTTGATTTACCACTCCTGTAACTGACTAATTGAGTAGGAGCAAGCTTAGTCAGTTCCGCTGCAAGATGAAACAAGTTGGCTTGTGCTTTCAGAGAAGGTGGTCATTTACAGTAATGATGATACTCCATTAGCATAATAACAGTCCAAAGCATTATCCAGTGATGATAGCGAGAGCAAAGAATAATACACCTGCTAGAGCATTTGCTTTCTTTTTTTTTTTAATCTGTATATGTCTCATGGCTATGATGGGGCTTTTACAGCAGTTAAAGAAGCTCTTGACCTAAAAACTGTGAACAACTAACTGGGCGAAATTACCAGCTATGTTCGAATGGATATTTCTGTAAGTGAAATCTCCAGCCTGCCCCGTGTTGAATTGCTCGGTTCAGGGATTTTTCGATTTCTGTTGAAACTAGTAATGGTAGAGGAAGGTACGAGATTTTGTATGTTGAAGGTTGTGTTGAAATTACTGCTGTCACCAATTAAAATGCAAATTAGATACAGGTATTAATTTTTGTTTTGTTTTAAAAGCTACTGCATTAGAATACCTTGATGCCTCACTGTACTTCTGCAGCTACAAAGTTAGCTTTCAAGTATGGAAAAGAGCGAGCTATGAACTTTGTGCCTTAGGTTTGATAAGTTGATTTAAAATGCTCACTAATCCTTGTTTGAGAGACTGAAGTGTATGCTTTTCTGTAAGTACCAAGCATAATGAAATCTAGACAGATGATATCACAGACAGATAGTAGTTAAGTAACTGAAATCATCATGCTGGCTCCATTAGTTGCTTTCTACCTGAGAAATGACTGTTGACTGATTTTAACATGAGATTTTGTGTTTAAAGCCTGCACCTTTTAAACTTTTATTAAACATGTGAGTGTATCAAATACACAGCAAGTCTATGCGTGTCTCAAGGAGTTAAAACGTACTTTGTGGGAAGTTAACACCCCTCCTCCAAAAAAAAGTAAGGTAGAAAAGAGGAGAAAACCTTGCAGCAGTGGTAGGATGCAGAGGGTAAACACCACATAATTTGTTGGAATGGAGCCATTTCTCCTCACAGGAGTAATCAAGTATCGTCTGTTCTGTTGCCCTTTGCCGCTACTTCTGTCACTTCATTGACACCAGTATTAAAATACAAAGAAGACACACTGGGCTTAAAACATAAGAAGCCATATTTGTGTCTCCAGTTGAGGGATGTATGTATTCTAGTAGGGAAAATACTGCATATCTTAAATGATTAGGTCCTATTTTGCTGTTTATGTATGATAGGGAGTATTTCAGCCCTGATGCTGAGTCAGAGAACTGCATGAATAATGTTGCTTTTTGAATAGTCGCAGTTGTTTCTTATGAGGTTTTAGTCTCTGCAAACCATAAGTCAGTTTTGCAAATACCAAAATATTCTCTTGTATGGATCCACCAACTACTGCGTTGCCAGAATGCTCATGTTGAGAATTCTTTTGCAGAAGTGTTAGAAACATTAAGCTTTGGCTTGGACTTTGTTATAAAAGTTGCTATCCTAGATACTGACTGAGCAGAATTTTCTCTTGATTTTCTGTGCCCCTAGTTGCACCAGTACCAAAAGTAATTTGTATTTGTTAAACCTCTCTGCTAGAACTGATGAAGACTTTCCTCCAAACACCAGTTACACTGAAACAGGTGCTGCCTATGGGAAGGTGAGCTGGTGAAAACCAGCGAACTACAAGGTAATGCAGTAATTCTTTGTTTGGGGAGAGTTCATGACTGTTTTGCAATGTTATCAGTGCTCATCAGTCTCTATGCTAAGAAACAGAGTTTTTGCAGATAGATAAATAAAACTATTGTAGTGGTTGCATTCTTTGGCTTTGATACATGGACTTCACAGGTGGTGTGCTGCTTTCAGAGTGGTGGAAAGGCAGCATGTTGCGTTGTCAGAACTGTGTTTTCTGAGCTCAGTCTTTTTGGGGAAGGGGTTATGTTCTTTAATCTGAAAGGTCAAGGCGGATAGAAACTTATGTGAACGCTTAAATTTATAGCTTGCAGTTTAGTTGGATTTCTGGTGCATTGTAACATGGGATCATCGTTTGGTCCCCATAAGTCCTCCAAGATACTTACCAAGGTTATGTGGAATGCTTGCTTTGTTTGCAGTTTTTATGAATTGCAGGAATGTGAATCAAATACTAAAGTTCTGCTTAGGATAGTCATTTATAGCTTGATCAGGAACGTCGGAGGAGAGGGCTGTTTTTTCTATTGTAGTAAAAATAGATCTTTTAACTGTTGAAATTTGAGTATAGACTGATGAAGTTGGGTAGAAGCAAGTCAAATGGGCAGATAAATACATAGGAGCTGGTGACTTTAAGCAATTTCCTGGCTTTCATGTCCTCTGATATTGTACCCATCCTTTTCCTCTTAGTGAAGGGGTCCAAGAATAATGAGTACCCAGTCTGGAGGGCAGTAAGCTTCATGACATTAGTGGATCATTGCACTTACTGCAGTTAGTTCATAGATGTGCAGACAAGTCACTTACAGTTAAACATGGAAAATTCAGTTAAGAAGCCTTATTCCCAGAAATATGAAATTCCTTCAGTGATTATTTGAATAACATTGGTGATATTATCGGTATTGACTCCAAAACTGGTGATGTGGATCCAGCTGGGCACAGTTCTTTAAATTCTGAGCATTTATTTATGTCTTTACTGCTGTTTAGAGTAGCTCAATGTTGCAGTTCATGCTGGGAGACCCGAGTTGACAGATTACCTCTCAGAGAAATCAAATTTATGTCACTTAGCACACACACTCACTCATAAATGATCTAAATGATCTTCTCATGTCCTGAAATGTGCCACTGAGCACAATGCTAAGACAAGTCTTTTTTTACTGTTAAGAAAAGAACTAATGTACAGAACTATAATGTAGTTAACTTGTGATGTTAGCTGGAAATAAAATGAAGCTTTATTTATGGCTTCTGATACATTCAAATCAGTGCATCTTCTTTATGGGAGGGGTGAGTAGAGACAGTTAAGCTCTTTAATAACCTGTCTTCTTACGTGTGCTAACAGATGTTCCTTCCCCTTCCCTTCTCTCAAACTAGGCACCACCTCTATATGCCCTTGTACTTTTAGGCTTCCACACAGTATTTAACACTGGAACGTTGTTTAGCTCTTGCAATGTGTGTCTTCATACCTAAAAAAACATACACCTTATATATATATATATGAAAAAATACGTTGATCTAAAAGCATTTTAAGTTTACTTGATGTGAATTGGAGCTTAAAATGTTATCACAGGAAGTTCTTCTCTGTAACTAGCAGTACAATTTATGAACTGTTAAGCTTAGTTTTTCATATGGAAAAGGAATGAGAAACTGTAAATCTCAACAGCTGCTGAGTTCAAGCAATTGGGTAAAATACAAAAGATTATTTTAATATATGTTCTGTGAGCAAGTTATCCCCATATATTCCCCACGTTTTTTTTTTCTAAATTGGTTTTCTCAGTCGTTGACCAAAGCTCAATGCACACTGGTCAAATTTCCAGGGAGTATTTAGGAACTCTGTCTGCCACATGCACTGTAATGATGATTACAGTGCTGGCAAGTCCCATTTAGTGGAAGGATCAGATCAAGCGATCCTCCAGGGAGTCTGCTGCTGATGCCTCTGGGCAACATCCATGGATTCCTGCACTGAGCTCTGGCTGTGCTCCTCTGCAGAAGAGTAATTTGCAATCCTTTCTTCCTTCATCACCTTCAACAAACTAGCCAGTGTTCCAGAATTCTGACTGCGCTGCATCTTTGCTTCTATTTGTTTTCTTGCAGTCTGCCACTTTAAAGCGTAGCAGTTAATAAAATAACAAAAATGTCAGAAAGGCAAATACTGTATGAGAGGTAGGTAGGATTCCTAGCAAAAGTTAAAAAACTAACCAGAGCAGATTCTAAAACAAACATACATAACTGCCAGCAGCGAATTGAACAAATACTAGGGCACTGGGCTGTGTTATTGAAACTTTAACTTCTTCTTTGGTCATTTCTTAGAAAGTGTAATTGAAGCACAGTCACGTTAGGTGCGGTCTGGTGTCGTCTTTCTCACCTGCCCAGAACACTGGTGAGATGGGCGTGTTGTTGAAACAGCAAGGTGCTCAGATTTATGGAAGGTGGGAAGATGGTTTTTTCCACTGAACTCTGTGCTATAGTTCCTACAAATGATGGAAGAAGTGTCTTTGCAGATTTGAGTGATCAGCCAAGATATTACCCCTTACTGCGCCTTTCTTTACCGCATTTGAAGTCTGCAACATCTTAGAACATGAGAACAAAAATACATGCTTTAAGCAACTTAAATCTAATACATAATAAAAAAATTAATAGTTTTTGACCATTTAAATTCACAGCTTCTGTAGCTCTTCAGGCAGAGATGGAGGATAATGGAGAAATGGCCATCATGCTAATTTTAGATTTTTGGACATTATTCTTATTCTACCTCACTTTGCAACTCCATCAAAAAAAACAAAATCAACCATTTAGTCCTTTGTAGCTTCACAAATGTCAGAAGNCATGCTAATTTTAGATTTTTGGACATTATTCTTTGCAACTCCATCAAAAAACCACAATCAACCATTTAGTCCATTGTAGCTTCACAGATGTCAGAAAGTTGTATTTCCAAGACAAATGAGGTGGAGTTGAACCTCTCTGTATAATGCAAGGTCTACAGAAGAACAATTTTCAGGGTGTTTTTCTGTGGTTGAAAGCATCTGCGAAATATCAGTGCAAAGTAGGTAATGAAAAAGTTACTTTCTGCTGAGTTATGCTGCGTTGCGATGCTCAGAGATTTTAATAGCATCATAACTGTACCTTTACAGGTTTTTTTAAAGCCGTTTATTACTTCAGTTTCTTGTGGTTTTTATCCTGAATTTTCCACCTGTGCAGTGAACAGTTTGTTTCTGATTTGCAATTTAGTTCTCAAGTTTTGTCTATCATTTGACATGATGTAATAACTGCTGATAAGAAAAATTCCTTTTCTTTCTTTCTCTAAGCATAATAATTTTAAATGTTTATAATTAAATTGTTCAGACATATAACATAAACATAAGGCTGTTATACATCTAATCCAGATCAGATGAAGTCTATCATACTAATTTAAATTTAATAATTTTCTAGCTGCTCTACCATGCTTTCTTCTGTGATCCATATTCTTAGCTGGTATGTTAGTTCATGGTAGATTTTATACAGAGGTTGTGCTTTTGATGCACTTGTGCTTATTAGTGTCATTGCAAGTGTAAGTTAAATGGAGGTGCTGGTGACTTGAATATTCTTCATATTACTTTTCTGCAAAGAATGAATCTTCTGTTTGGAAACACCTTTTTCACACTAACTCTTCCTTTTTTCTGTGTTATGTCCTGGTTTCTTAAATGGCCTCTGAGGGAGCAACTCTGCCTCTGGACTATGCATATTATACCACATATTATACTCTGAAGATTTGGGAAGTATCGTAGGAATTGAATGCCATATGATTTCATGGTGAATGGGGTGAAATTGCTTTTAAAAATAAATCTTAAAGTTAAAGAAGGATTGGAACTTAGTGGTAGAGGATCGCTATTGTGGCTAGCTTGAATCAAACCCAAACACAGCACCTATGTATTAAAGCACATCAAGAGAACAGCTCCTGGAATGCTCTCTCTGTTTGGTAACTCACATACTGAGCGCTTCTGTCATGAATATTTCCTTCAGGTATGGATGTTGCTGTATTTCTCCCCCAACCCTGTTATTGCTTTGCTAGAAATCTGAGTGTTATTCATTAGTAATTCTTGCTTTATCAGAGTTCAGTCAGTGTCAGAGCTCTTACAGTTAGTTACGCTCATCTGGGCATTGGTGCTGTTTATAAAGGAAGGTAAAGGCTCTGTGGTTCTGGATGTTAAGGTTAAAATTCATCTTGCCTTTACTTTTCAAGGTATAATATTGCCGGTAAATACCGAGACACATAAACTGTGACTCAAATGCAACAGAGAAGGGCAGGTAGCTTTAGAAATTACATTGAGACAACTTGGAGGTGAAGAACAGTCTTCAACGTTTGCTTTGTAGGATCAGAGACTGCAATTTATTAAGTTAAGAACTGATCCAGCTCCATTTCTTTCAAGCCTTGATCTGCCGTAAGTGACAACAGAAAAACAGCGAAGTCTGAAGGAGGAAGCCTGCCTTTAGATACAATAGCAGAGATCCAACTTCTGGGTCATATTCTATTATTACAGTCTGCTCAGAGCCTCACATGAAACTCTGAATTCCTGGGATTCCTTACTCTGAAAAAGGACCACTGAGCAGTCATGTTGCATGCTGTGAAAAGATGCTGGAGTGAGGTGCAGCCGCTGTCTGCTGCTTCGGACTCCTGTGTAACTGAAGATGCTCGGTTATTATTGTGCTTAAACAAGGCCACCTAGTGGTGCGGTGCCAGCAGCACTGTGCCTGCTGCAGGGACTGGCTCTGGGGCTTAAATCGTGGGGAGGTTTGTGAGGTTTTGCTCAGTTTTCAGTTACATTCTAGTTTGCATTAAGTTTCACTTCAAATACTGATTTGGCAGCAACTGTTCTGTGTTATTCACCTTCAGATTTAGTACAAGGCTAGGAACAGGGAAGTCACCTGGAAGCTAGTGGGAAACAAACCCAGACAATAGAATATCAGTAACTCGTGTATGTTTTCTATAATTTCTTCTTTGTTTACTCAGATCATGGGAGTAATGAAAACTGGTTTATGGTTTGTGTTCATCTCATTTCTGAAACACTTTTCCTTATTCACTGTGCATGTTGATTAAGCGCCTCACCTGTAGCCAGGTATATATTTTAGCAACATATTCTCTCCCTTCCTTTCCTGTACTTCAGCATTATCTACGTGCATGCTTTTCTGCTTCAGTGGAATAATGGCTTAGTTTATCCTGTAGCTTTGTGCATATGAAGCAAAAAGAGAGAGGAAACAACTTTATCTATGAAACGGAAAGCACCAGTGTCACACTTGTGGCATCTTTAACCTGGATCATCTTTACACTAGGGAGAAGTGGTGGCAAACCTGGGAACTGGTTTGTTTTGGGTGATGTTAACTGAGAGCATTGTCACCAGAATTGGCGTGATTTATTGTCTTCCCTTCTTAAAAAGAAAGATCTCGTGCCTCCCCTGTGGTGTTATTGTGCTCTAACCTTTTGTTTCCTGGGGCATTGTCACATGGACAGAAGGTTTTAATACTTAACAGCACAGGACTCAAGCTTAGGTGTAAGTACAGGTTTGATGGAGTGAATTAATTTCTTTCTACTCCAGTCAAATCCAAAACAAATATGCCTCCTCCGACACCTTCTGCAACAGAACTAGGGCCTGCAGTACCCCATACTTCTGGGAAACCTACTTCCAGCTACCTTCTGCTACTGCTTTTTTTCACAACTGAAATGTCTGCTTGTGGATGCAGGTTGACATCTGAGTGCTGAAGAATTTCTGGGGCAGAGGAAGTTGCCAGCAAGTCTTTGATAAAGCCAGAAATCAAATAAAAATAGCAATCGATGCAGTTGGAGATGATTAAAAAAATGCTGTTTAGTTTATTATTGAGCCATAGATAACATGTTGGAGATGATCCTGTGCCACCCTGTTGCTGCTGTTGTTAGTATACAGATTAGCTAATCCAGGGCTATGTTTAACTGAAAGGTACAGCTAGAGGCGTCAGCTAAGAGCACATGGCTGATCAACTATTAACATCAAAGTATTTTCTTCATTAAAGGAAGTAATAAAGAAAAAAGTAAATAAAAAGACCATGTATTAAAGTCTTTGACTTTAGATACTTTGGGGGGAGTAGCAGTAGTAAGCAAGCTGCATCCTCTCAGCTGCTGGTGGTATTTCTTTGAAGTTTTAGTTTTTATTCGTAGACTGGGGAGAGTAGCTGCTGTAATTGCCAAGTAAAAAATAAATATATTCTACTGCCATAGAAGTTACTTCTTTCCCACTAAACTGACTAGCAAGGTCTCCTACATTTTCCGTTACTCAGTACTGATGTGGTGTAGTCATACTCAGTTCAGGCACTACTCAACTTCAAAATACTTGATGCTGTTCTCACTACCCAAATTTAACCATCGATTTTAACAGTTACACTTTATGGTTTTGTAGAACACGATTTCAGTCTCTAAATCAAAGGTTACTGAATAGTTATTGAAATTAAAAAATTGTCTGAGAAAGTAAGTGAGGTTTTGATACGCATACGTATTTCATGTTCTCTAGGTGGCAAAAGCAGCCTTATGTTTGGGTGTTCCACAATATCTGCTTTTAAACATGGATACTCTAGCTATAAATCAGAAGATATCAAGTGGGAGCTATATAGTAAATGGGTAGAGGCACTTTCATAGGACAAACCGGAACACAAATTACATTGAAAATGGATGTGAATGTATCCCTTCCCTTGCCTTTGAGCAGATCCATGTTATCTCTGGTGTGTTGAATGGAAGCTATGTAGCTGTGGTCAGTGCAGAGCTGAGTTGAAATCAATTCTGCTGGGAGTTTGGGTGTGTTAGCTGGGCTCACTGTTGTATTAACTGTGGTTACACAGCTTTTGGTTGGCTCCAGATACAACCCAAGCTTGGAATACTAGATATACGCTGATATCCTTTGCTCCATTGGGAGTGAAATGTGAGGATCTGGGTTGAGTTTAGGAGACCGGCAAATGTCTATAGGTGTCCAGAGGGTGTCAGGGTTCTAATGAACTTTATAAACATACATTTTCCTATAGAGAAATTTAAATGCTTGGTAGCTTTTGAGAACCTTGTGTAGGCACAGTATCTGAGAACTCCATTGCAGCATGATGTAATTGTCTTGTATGAGAGCTGACACACCAGCTGTGCAGGAACCAAATTTTAGGAAAATAGCTGTACATGCATGTCATCTGGCTATTCCTGTGGAATGGGCAACAGTGACTTGGAGCTTGCAAGTTTTTGTAAATGTGAGCAATATTTGGAAAAGCCAATTTGGCACTCCGCTGAGTATTGACATCAGTAGCATTTTTTAAGATCATTGACTTGATTGGAGTAGAATGTCATAAAGCATTTAATCTGTTTATATTACCTTAGTAGAAAAGGCATTATTAAATAGCCTTAGTCTCCATCTCTTATTATCCTCAAGTCCTTAAGTCTTCAGTGCTTCTGTGCTTTCACCAGTTAAATATAATCAGTTTAAGATGCATAGAAAGTAAAAATGCTTTTATGAGACTTGATTGTAATGACTGAAGTCTCTGAGCTTTGCCACACTTACATGGCACCAGTTAAGGCTGGACAGTATGTAACAGCTAAGGAAGTGTTTGATCAAATCTTATGTAAACATAGACCTAGCTTTCCTTTTCACTTGGTTATGGAACATTATTCATTTCTTCCTAAGGCTGGTATTAAGGATTTCATTCTGCCTTGTCTAAAGAGCTATGCTATGTATACATCTACATACATTATGAGCAGTGTGTTGTTCCAGTCAACACAGAACTTTGAGAGTTGAAATGTGGAAGATTATTGCCATTTGGTGAATTAGTTACTAGCATAGCAGAGTGGATCACAAAGTGCAGTACAGATGAAGTTTCAAAAGATAACCAAAATTCTTTATCTTGGGATTTGGAAGATCTTGTAAGTAGCTGGAAATTTCACTGCCAAGCTCAACACAGTTCTAAAT
This sequence comes from Piaya cayana, assembly GCA_013389865.1. NCBI lineage: Eukaryota > Metazoa > Chordata > Aves > Cuculiformes > Coccyzidae > Piaya > Piaya cayana. Next base: position 100 of record WAAB01016232.1, on the reverse strand, counting down.
AAAAAAGTATTTTGGTTATTAAAAGTACATTAAAATCCTTGTGTTCTCTGTCCAAAGGTTTTATTCATTCTTCTACTTAACTAATGAAAAAAAAAAAAAA
>WAAB01016230.1:0-23282 GCA_013389865.1 Piaya cayana | reverse complement strand
AGAGAAAAAAAAAAAAAAGAAATACAACAAAAATTCTGCCTCTAATAGCAAATATTTCCATTTTCTGAATACATTCTTCACCTCAATACAAAGTAGAGGGCAGAAGAACTGCTTGAATGCTTTCGTGGAATCTAAATACACTTGAAGAATTGTCTTCTTTCTTTCTACCCTTCTTCTCGTTCTTTCTAGTCATTATTTACTCTCCTGTTATATCCTTTCTGCAGCTACTTTTCCTGGAGACAGCAGCAGTCTGCAAGTACCAGACACATTTATCCTCCATCTATATTTATCCATAGTTTTTGGTAGATTGCATAAAAAAATACCTAAATCAAACCCACAGAGGTAAAGAGGGAAGATAGCAATTTAGAAGGAAAAGTAACCATTGGAGTAAGCTAATGTATTGTCAGGATCAAAAAGAAAGCTACACATTGTAAGGTATAAGAACAGGTAATCTGTGAATACTTGGAATGAAGAGAAGTTGAACCATCTCTAGGTTCCTTAGACAACCAGGACGGCCGAACAACAGATTGATTAGGATTTCTTAATGAAACTGTACATCTCAGCTTAATTTTACCTAGCTGTGCAGCTATGTTATCCAGTAAAAACAATCTTAGAGGACAAATTGTCTTTATCTCAGTTGCTACCTTCCCACAGCCTGGGCTACATGCTCTGACAATGATCTGCCTCAGCAAAGAAGAATGTGAAGTTCTGAAAGGATAAGGTCACAATTTGCTAGTTTACTGTAATTCCCGTAACCTCTTCATCAATATTAGGAGATACATGGAATATATTCTTCTTCCAGACCAGCAGACCATCTGCAAAAATGTGTCCAATTCCATGATGCATAAAGATGAGTTTATACAGCTTTGAATAAATTTTGTCTTAAAATTCTGTCAAAAAGGAGATTTCATGATGAAAGAAGGCGATACATTTTGCAAGGCCTAGTTATTCTGAAGTAACTTGTTCATCAAAGCAAGTGTTAATCAATATATGTATTCTTTTACCCACCTCCACAAACAGTAACTGAATCATACGAGGTAAGAGCTAGGAATCTATCAGAAGAGGGATTAGCATATTTTTCTACACTGTAGGAAAACAGGTAAAACATATAGTGAAAACTGCATGTGCTTGCACTTCGGAACAGCTGAAAGAATCACAGGGGTTTCAGCCGTGGCCAAGTTATTGGTGATTACAGTGTTCATTCTAGACATTTCAATCAATAAGAAAAAGGAAGTAAATTAGAGGTTAATCATATTTGCATGAGTCAAGCATAGCTGTGACATGCCTTTAAAGGCATATTCCTCTGTAAACAAAGAGCTTTACTCTATACCTGTAAATTAAATAGTGCCAAGGCACAAACACAGACCCTGGAGTTGAATTCCTTATTCCATTACACTGTTTAAATACTCCCTGAGGTGGTCACAGCGTGTACCAGCCAGCACTCCCCAAGCTGCCCTTCCCAAGGAGCTGTATGGATCACATCATGCTGGAGGATAGATGAGTTTTGCGGAGGGGCTGTGCATACAGATTATCAGAGGATACACAGTGACACTCTTGAGTTGACACATACAAATATCACCTTAGTGTCCTACATGCACCTCAGATGAGATGCTCAGCTTTCCTCGTTCTTTATTAAACGTAGTTTGGCAAAGGAGACAAGCAGCAAATGTGCACAAATCCCACAGTGGATACTTATCTTGCTTTTTTGAACAGGGAAATTGAGTATGAAAAGAGTTATAATGCTCTTAACCGTTTTCAGCAGTAAAAGCGGATGTGTGAGGCTGTTGGATGTATAAAATGATAAAGCATGAAGATGGAAAGTGATGAAATTTGGGGGTTTAAATGAAAACAACGTTCCATGTCAAGCTCTGTGAAATAAAAACAGCATTGAATGTCCACGTTTCATTACATTATTTCTTCAGCTGTAGACAAGCTGTAGCTGAGAATCTCTATGCTAAGTAAATAAATGTTATTTTTCAAGCACACACGGGAAGGGGTGTGCGTATGTGCTTTCCAGCTCATTTGTAATGGGTTTTTTCCCACCACACAAAAGCATTCCCAGCCAACCTGTTGTGAACACCTCCCTAGTCTCATCTCTAGCTGTTTCACCTTCCTTCGCTTTCAACAGTCTCATGACTGTTTCTTTTTCAACACAGAAAAAGTGTGGCACTTATCAGATCTCAAAAGACCTGATGAGTTTGAAGAGCACAAAAGTGATCTTCCAGTCTGAGTTCATGAGCTGAGCGTGGTAAGCAGACCACAGAAGTCCTGGCTTGCAGATAGCCAGTGAGAAGATTCCTTTCCTGCAATACTGTCAGCAACGGTGGCAAGATTTCAATCGTCTTTTTATGGAAAGGGAGGGCTGTGGGAATAGTGGCTTGTCAAACCTCCTAGTGTGCGCGTAGAAGGGGTATGATTTAGAACTGAAAAATTTCTTGATAAACTCAAGGTTTCATAGTAATAAAGTGACATTTATTGTCCACAGAGTACATGGGAACAATACAAGGAGCTAGAACATATATATTTTTTGCAGGGTTGGATTTCTGATGGCGAGTTGTTTTGGTTCTTTAATGGCAAAACATTGCAAGTAACAGTTAGTGGGAAACTATATTTTTCATCTTGAAGTTCAAGTGTCATTTATCTGGGCTTCTGTATTAGTCCAGTAATATAATGTCTAGACAGCAATAACTAAAGCAGAATCAGTAAGGGACAATATAATGAATTCTTTACTGAATTCTTTTTGAAAGCACTTGGATTTTAAACGCTCAGCATCTGTAGAGACCTCCCACACTCAATACTCCAAATTATTCATTCCTTTCCCTAGACCAGCATCATGAATTGAGCTTGCATTTATTTGATTCTATGATTTAAAAAATTTCTTCCCACGTCAGACAAACTACCATAGTTTTTAACTTCTTTTATGACCAGGCTGAGCTGCCCTTTCTGGAGGTGCTTTGCTTTTTTTTTTTNTTTTTTTTTTTTTTTTTTTTTTGCATGCAACAGTAACACTTAATCAGCTACTCAAGAGTTCCATATGGTGTCTGCTCTGCTTGCTTCCTTTGGGATCGAGGTGAATATTTCTATTTTTGTCTTTTAAAACTACAGCGTAGGATTCCTAAGAAATCATTTTAACAATAACTGTAACAATTTGTTCATGGGGAGGGAGGAAGGAAGGGAGGAAGGAAGGGATGAAGGGAGGGAGGGAGGAAAAAAAAAAAACTGGGGGAAAAAAAGAGGTAAAAGAGGAAAAGGAAAGAAATTACATGAGGGAAGCAGTCTCAAATTTGTTTACTTTAGTGAAGAGGACAAGGACTATATAGGACCTACTGCCTGTTGTGAATCTTGCCTGTATCTGGAAAGAAATGGTAATTGGCAGGTAGAACAAGCAACTGGGAGCCACGATCTCAGTCATCAATCTGTTCAAATATCTGTCGTAACAGAGTGGAGAAAGATATAAAATAGCAAGAGAATGAGAGACCTAAATTTAGACAAACTGTAATTTTAGACCAAAGATGGCTACTGCCTGAAGGAAAGACCCAATTACTAAGTGCCAGATGTTGCAACTTAGAAAACACATCTCTAGCATGGGAAAATAAGTAGGAAATTCTCTCAAAGATAAAAATGCCAGACTATAAGTCATTCCAAAATTGAATTAATTTTATAACATATGGTTATGCTTTCAGAAATGTTGAATGTGCTTTGAACAACCTAAGTAGAGGGTGTTGACCAAAATCAATTTGCTTTTAGAGGCAACTGTTTACCACACATATTTAAAGTAAAAAGTGTTTGCTTATTTGAAATAAAGAAATGGGAGAAGTTGTGTGGGATTTTTTTTAATTAAATAAAACATAAGCAGTATCCATCTGCTTGCTTTCTGTGCATTGACAAAACCTAGGAGTATTAAAGGAAAAGTAAAACTGATAGATTTATCCAACATGCAGTAGGCGCTTATCCACTGACATGTCTGCTGGTAAAGAAGTAAACCCACAAGCTTCAATTTCTTTCTGTTGCATCTGGAATTGTCGGTAGAAAATTGTATATTTTGTACCATTTTCAAATATCTGAACGAGGAGGGAATTATGCTGTCAAAGTCCCAGTCTGAATAATTAAATCAAATGTACCATGAACCTAGACCAAGAATAAATTTCAAGCCATGGGACATAGCGTGCAGGCAATGCTTTGCCCCTATGCATTACTATTTACATTTAGATGATGTGACTGCGCATCTTAGTCATACTCACGAAGTATAGAATTGGTTTAGCTTATTATTTCACTGCGCTCCACTAAATTCATTTTTATAAGTAACGTGTGGTTTTAGAGCAAGCTGCTGATCCTTTTTAAAGGTTCTTTTCCTCTAATGACCTAACTTTATCATTAGTCAGCTGTTTTCACTCATAGTGGTCATTTATAGTATTTGGCAGGGGAAGGAATGGGATTTGCCTTAATCCACTATAATTAATTTCGAGAGAATCTGTATGTCACATTTGCATTAAAGAAGATATAAGGAGAAGAGATAACCTTTGTAGAAATTAAGTTAATTTTATGTACAGCTGCTTGAATATGACTAATAAGCACAAATCCTAGCAATGTCTAGTGCTGGCTCCTGGCATTTTTGTGATCTTCAGGCTACAGGTACATGCCAGGAACACACAAATATCTTATTTTCACTTTAAATAACCAGATCCCTCAATATACCTTGGGAGATCCCTTATTTCCCATTGTGTACTTTTTCTTTCCAGAAAGTTCATGTACTGCTGCTTTAAAATTAACTTGTGGCAAATGGAAACCAAGCAAGCAATCAAACTCCAGTAACTGCAATGGTATAGCTTTCACCAACTTGTTAGGAAAAAGAAAATAGTAATTAAAGTTCTGAAAATGTATTTGGGGAAACCACAGAAACATCAGGTGTCTCTGATTGACACAAAAACCCCTCAAGAGTTTTGTTTTTCCTTTGCTTAGAAGATGCAGTTTACAATATATATAAAATTTATTATTTCGGGGTAGGATTTAGAAGCTTGAATTCCATTGACAATCAGTGGACTTTATCTTAAATCTCTTTCTTATTTCTTGGAATCTCAACTTTGAGAATGAGCTATTGTTAAACATACTGGGGTTTTCTTGTTTGTGTATAGCAAAGCCATATATATTCATTATTAATCGATGGTTCATTCCCTGCATCCCATACTCACATGGTATTTTCATTGACTTTGAAATAAGTATCTTAAAGAACAAGCTCTGTTTACAGATCAAGAGCTTCTGTAGAAATTACTTTTCAGACATAAACGTATTACTTGCTACCAGCATCTGTTACAATCCTGTAGCATGCCGTAATGTAACAAAAATAAAAATGAATGCATTAACATAGCCTATAAAATGATAAATAGATACAAAGCTTGACTATATGCTGACAGTTCATCCTGAAGAAATGCAGCTTGGCCATTTGGATTTTCTCAAAAATATGAGATTCATTTATAACTGTTGGTATTTTTTATATCAGAATAATGCTCCCTAAGCCTTATGGCAAGTTTTTTAAAGTTTTGGAGTGCCTTTGAGAGGGAAATAGAACTGACTGCAAATTATCAGGCTGTCATAGGGGCTAGCGAAAAAAATCTGGTCATTATGTCCTGGGACTAAAGTCATCATTATGGAAGTCAAATAGATGGTCTGGGGGGAGAGAATAGCTGTCACGTTCTGTATAGATCTTTGAGTGACAATTTTGGAATGGACAGGGGTGAGTGAAGGCACTGAAATTTTTCTGACTTTAACTGTCTCCTTTATCTAATTTATCATCATTGGTTTTAATCTTTTCTACCTCTCACTATTTCTAATAATGTCTTTTTTATTTATTTCACTTTTTCCTTTTCTTTTTGCAAAAAACCTTCCACTGTCTCAATTTCCAGTATAAGAGTTATTCCAGTAAGCAGAACTATTCAGATGGAAGTACATTGGGAAATCCTTCTAATGGAAACATGGCTGCTGCCAGCAAAAGGAATATTTTTATTTTCCTGGTGTACTCGAGATATACATTGGAGCAACAGATGCTTTACCCAGAGACAGGTCCTTTTGCTTTTGTAAACTTCACCTACATATTCAAGCTGAATAATTTCAGGTTGAAGTAGGCCTTTCATGTCACAGTTATTGTAGGACAAAGTATATATTCTTTCATTTCCTAATAACAAACTTTGACTAGAAACAGCTTTGTAGTATATACGTGGCTTCTGAGTTTCCTCTCTAACAAAATTGTTTCCTGGTTTTGGTTTCTAAGTATTTATCTCTTTGTCCTGTCAGAGATTTTTCTTCTGCAACATTGCTACTCAGATTTTTATAGTTGCAATTTTCCCAGGAAGCATAATTCAGATCTAATTTATTCTGAAAGTATCCTGAAATTCAGCAAATGTTAGAGGCAACATCATGGTATAACCCAAATGGTTTATATGAAAACAAAAGGATAAATTGTGACCAGGAATATCTTTGATAGCAGCTAACTAATGCTTTACTCTGCCTGACTGTTCCCAGGTTCAGAGAAAACATGTCCTTTGCCACATTGCTAGCAAGTGTCAGCGTAGAGAACCAAAGTGTCAGTTTTTATCTTTGCTTTTATGCCTGCCCTCTCAGCTCTTTCACCCTGACTTTATTTTAAATTATACAAGTTTAGATTTCAAAGGTATCAATGCCAGAGGCTCTGGCCAGTCTGAACCAGCCTGTCCTTGTTTCCTCAGAAATGACAAGAAAAGCATCCAACTTAACTGAGTTATTTTTTATAATTTTGTCTATTTTCTTTTTGCTTCATCCCTATTTCTCTTGCAATGAATGTACATAAAGTCCCATTCCTCTAGCTCCAACAAAAAGGAAAAAATGAAACTGCTTTGTAAAGCAACCGATTTTTCCATTTACTCCACTATAAGCACTCTTACCAGTTCTACGGCCTGTACTTCTCTCTTGGCATGCAAAGATCTGGTTCCTTTCAGAGATTCTTAGAAACTTGCACCCACACCAATGCCTCTGATTCATACATTTTCAATCATCGTGCCTGTGTTTTCAACAAGTTCTTCTGTGCTTTCATCTCATCATTAAAAACAGAAATGTTGTTATTGTTTATCATTTCTCCTGAATTAAAGTTGTGACTAACAAATATCCTCTCAACAAGGTCAGACATCACCACTGACCACCAGCAGAACCCACAACTACCGTCTCTGATGTCCCTAAAATCTGCCAAATACAGGTCCTTCTGATACACTATTTATGTGTTTCTCCTCATTCAGAATATAATTTCTTTAGGGGGAAGACCCCCTCATAATAAAAGACTGTACACAGGGCAGTGCGGTTCTACTCTCGAATTATATATTTATACCTCTGTGACATAAATCTTTAATGCAAAAGAAAGATTTTGGGCAAGTATAGTAGCAAATCTAGCTTCTTGTGTAAAACCATGTGAAGTTCTTTATAGCTGGGACATTGAAGTATTTAATGCTTTTGTACAATAATTATAATTTTCCATATGCTGTTTCAGAAAATATATAGCTGTTCTATAAAATATATCTCTCAGCACCAGCTTCAGTATCTGATCGGCAGAGTTGGTATTAGCCAGAAAAAAACCAAGGATATAATGGGAAACAAAAAAAAAAGAATAAAGGGCATTTCAGAAAAGTATCAAAGAATAAAGTTAAGAAAAGGGAAAAAAAAAAGACAAAGTTATGGACAAAGCCTGCTGCAGACCTAGGAATTTATAATGCTCCTTGGTTGCAGAATCTGTCATTGCCTGAAGCACCAGGCTGATATGTGAATTGCACCTTTTCAAGGCGTGAACATTAAGGCACAAAATGAGGGTGGAGTGAGAGTGAGCAGGATTCACACCAGACAGATGTGTGAACTCACCTAGGGAGCAGTAGAGACAAAGGTTCTTCTCAGAAACATTCCAGCCAAGGTATAACAAAGCTGTTAAGGACATGGAAAATGAGAGTGTAGTTTAAGTTCAGTGCACATTAAATATTGAGAGCTCAGACAACTAACTTTTGAAGAGCATTTCAAAATTTCTGTACAGTATCAGCAGCCACAGATGATTTTGACAATTTTTTAATGAGTTTGAGGTTGCAGTGTAGAAAGAAATATGTATGGAAAGTGTTACAAACCATCAAATAGTGGGATCAATGCATTTTAGCATAAGCTTTCTTATTTAATTTCTAGCAAACATCCCTGTTCTCATTGCTGACAGCTTCATTTACGGTGGCTTGACTGAAAGATGAGCACCCAAAGTTGTCGTATCTCTTTACTGTATCTCACAGCCCAGAATGTAAAGCAGAAGTGGCAGCTTGAGCCAGGAGAAATCATGGGGATGTGAGAAGCAGGACATTTCTCAGAAATGTTTATCTTTCACTATCCTATTTTCCAGTAGAAATTATATCTTCAAATTTTAAAGCTTAACCTCTATTAGAGGGAGAAATATCCTGGATGAAAAAAATGATTGCCTGCCCCCCCCATCTATCCAAATCCACTCACCACTTCAGTACAATATGTTGTCTAAGACAAATTCAACAAATTCAAACCCCCTTTCTCTCAATAAGAGGCTTCTGAAATGAGATTTTCAGTAATGAAAATGGTGCTGTTTCCTATGTATTAAAATATTTACCAAAATTAAGTGAATCCTATTTTTAAGTAATTTACTATGTTCCCTAAGTAATTTGTTTCTCATTGCCTTATATAGAAGCTGAGTTCCCAAGATTAAGGTGCTGGTGGCATATGGAGTGCTTTGTATTTAGAACTTGATAAAAAAGTTCAGTCTAAAATTTTTTACAGGTTCTGCAGTGCTTATTTATCCACATTTTTTAAGGCAATGGGGCTATGGACTGTGGTCCAGGCTAGTTTTTGCTGCCACATTTTATTTACATGCAACACAATTGTACACTGAAAGGCACTGTTGGTAGTAAGATAAGTTGTTCTCTTAGTGTTTACCAATATGTTGCTGATGAATAAGCCTTGGGTTAATAGAATCATAGAATCATAGAATAACCAGGTTGGAAGAAGCCCACCAGATCATTGAGTCCAACCGTTCCTATCAAACACTAAACCATGTCCCTCAGCACCTTGTTCACCCGTCCCTTAAACACCTCCAGGGAAGGTGAATCAACTACCTCCCTGGGAAGCCTCTGACAGTACCTAACGACCCTTTCTGTGAAAAATTTTTTCCCAATGTCTANGCCAAGATGCCATTGGCCTTCTTGGCCACCTGGGCACACTGCTGGCTCATGTTCAGTCACTGTCAACCAACACCCCCAGGTCCCTCTCCTCCAGGCAGCTTTCTAGACAGACTTCTCCCAGTCTGTAGCTGCACAGGGTTGTTGTGCCCCAAGTGCAGGACCCGGCATTTGGTCTTGTTAAACCTCATCCCACTGGACTCAGCCCAGCGGTCCAGCCTGTTCAGATCCCTTTGCAGAGCCTCCCTACCCTCCAGCAGATCGACACTTCCACCCACTTCAAGATTCACTGACAGCTCAGTGCCACAGATCAAGCATAAAGAGTTTTTGAAGTCATTAAGTTTAAAACATCTGAAACCTTGAGTAGCAGCTGCTACTCTGAACTGTGGGAGATAACAGATGGGAGGAAAATGGATAAAGGAATAGCCTCATGGTAGACTGCAGTCTCCTAGGGCCAACAGCAGAGTTGAGTCAAGCTTCAATAGCCTTGTCTCTCCCTCTATCCCAGTAAAGCCACATCCATTCCCAAGGCTCCTCTGCCTGTGGAGACACTGCAAGTATAACACTTTGCTTAGGTTTATCTCCTCCAATCTTGGACTGAAAAAAGCAAACCTATTCACTTAGACACAATGAAGGCAAAGTCAGCCTGTTGGATGCAGGCACATATAGCTCTTTGGCATATTAGTCCTACTAAAGAGAACATCGTATTACTTAGTTGGTGTGTGCAGAAGATCTGGTCTACACAGTTTAATGGCCAGGATCTCCTCCTTGAGAATATTAAAGATACTCACCTGTCCCACTGTGCTATGCACCCATCTCAGCTCCCAAACACAGTGTGATCAGGGGCAGCGGTCATATTAGATTAGTAGTCATTCTGTAGCTGAGACATTGCTTACTTTGGAGCCCTGTAATAAACTGGCTGGAAGAGAGTATCTTGGAGGGGTTTTGTACTCACAGGTTGCAGAGATAAATGAGGTCTTTCCCTTTAGAGGGTTATTGTCCTTCATCCTCCTCCCTGCAGGCAGACCTTTGCACTCTGGATAGCTCAACTGCAATCTGTGCAGTTCCACAGGGGCACAGGGCTTCGCAGCTCATATAGAATCAGAGGATAATTAAGGACAAGAAACAACAAGTGCATTATAGGCACCAGGAGGCAATAAGAGAAGAGACAAGATTACAAGCAATGCTGCCGTTATGTAGGCTAACAGTGCGCACAGCTTGACAGTTCAATATATAGCTTGTAAATTGCATACAATTTTATAGTTCCAAAATATACGGAATCAGTACTTCAATGAATCCTGCTAATCCTTGCCCTGGATCTAACAGTAAACCCACAAAAGCATTAAACTGCCTTATTCCTTTTGAGGTGCCAGTCATTTCCTAAGTTCCAGGTCAGGCAAATTCTCTCATGGCAATGACTCTTTCAGATCCCGTTCCTTACACTTGCTCCACAAAAACAGATCCACAAAGCACTGCAGAAGAGGTTCAGCAAGAGATTCAGGATCACATTGAGAAGCCAGCTTCATGTCCTATATATGTTATCTGCCATTTAAACCAAGCACAGCTGAATGCATTTGTGGATGAGGGAAGGGACTAAGTTCTCCCCCTCGCAATAGCCGCTTCTGTATAAAAAGATAACAAATTATAAGAGTAACTTAGAAGAGGCAGAGCTTCGAGTTGTTGCATTAAACAACCTCTCACTGTCACATATATCAAGCAAGATTACTCAGCATTTGCATGTAGTGAAAAATACCACTGTACAATTTTGAAATGTTCTATAGATTATCAGATCTATCTTGCTTACAACCAGAAAAAAAGAGCTAGCTGGAGGCTGTGATGAACAGCAATGGGACCAGAAAGGGAAAAAGAAAAGCTGAACATGGTGAGTTAGAGATGCCATCAAACCACAGCTTTCTTGGTTTGGAGCCACAATTTTCTGCCATGGTCACCCCTTCCAGCATTCATCTTTTTTTGTCCATTCCTGGCAGCTCCCTGGAATGGCCTTACTCTCCTCCTGGACTCTGACAATGGTTTATGTGGCATCAAACAGGGCAGAAGCACCCCTTTAGCCAAGGATTTCAATAGAGGGATTGGAAAGGAAAAGGCCCTGGCCTTGGTTTGTATTTGTACTGTGTTTTGGCAGAATGTAATAGTAGATAAAGAGACAGAAAATGGAAGTTTCTATGTAGACTAAAATGGATTTCTTAAACAAAGCTGGGATGCACATGTTTCACTTTGGCTTCCTTCGATTCATGGGCCATGAGAAATGGAAGCTCAAAGAGAAATCCATTTATTATGGATTAAGTATCAGGTGTTGGAGAAGCTACTTACAAATATCAGGATTGATGAATGACAAGAGAAACTGTCTACATTGCTGAGGACCTAATACTTGGACCGAGTTGAAGGAAATTATCATGAAGGCTGTTGAAAAGTTTCAAATTATAAACTTTGTGATAATTGCTGTTGTATTTCATTCAAGATTTGTATGGATCTCTTTATATTCCTTGGGTGTTTCAGCAAGCATAATTATTTCAAACATCTCAGTCACAACTTAATTCAAAACGCAAAGAAATTATCCTAGAACTTAAGAAATCTCATTATTCAGATGAAATCTTTACTAGATAATCAGCATAATTTTCTGGATACAATGTGCGAAATCAAACTCTGCACTTTAAAATCTGTGAGTGAAGCCCTGGCCCTATTTCAGTAAGAATTTGGCAGTTGATTTAACAAGGTACAGGATTCCACTGAGTATCGTTATTGCAATAAAGCATATTAGTTCAAGTCATGATAACAAACTTGTAACAATATTAAATCTACTAAAAATCTGTTCATTCTCATTCCAGCAATAAAAAAAGTCAGGGTTGCTTAATGCTACTATTTGAATGAACAATAATTCTTTTATTTTAATTATATATAAAAAAAGAATTAATATCCAGAGGATTCTCTTCTTCCTGTAACTCATGAGACTATAGGTGCTTTCTACCTTAAGATGAAGTTCTGGAAACTCACAGTACACTCTCTACTAATACAAAAAAAGCCATCAATTGCACGACTATTCTCTCTGTTTTCTCAATTTGAGATGATACCTTTGTGTTGGTTACATTGTATCAGCTCCCTGAATGTAAATACTGAAAGAGAATAGATGGATTTTCCAAGATGTCTAAATCATGTGTATTATCATTCCTAGAGAAAAGGAATCTTTTCATTCACTGCAAGATTTGTTACAGGAACTTGGCATCCACTCTTACTCAGACAGAAGTGGGGTGAGTGGTGTAACACGTTGCTGTTAAATACTCCCACCTGGATCTGGACACTCACCTGTTCTGCTACAGGTGTAGGACCGAAGACAAATATATCAATATATCTTCAAGAAGAGATATATTTTTATAACCTCCTGCAACTTTTCTGATCTCCCCCCCACTTTATGGCTTCATACAAAAGACGTCATTTGAACTTGCAAAAGCCCTTCCAGAATCTGCAATTTTGCTGAATGAAGAAATGCAAAAAATACTGGATCAGTCTAAGTGGATCCATGTGCTAATTGTCTCATTTTATTGTTGCTGGGTAGGACTATATCACTGCACATGTATTAATCTGTTAGCTATTTCTAATTTCATCTTCTCACCCAACAGGTACATTTCAGTCTCTATCATTCCTTCCTCAATGAAGGGATGAGTTCTTAAAAGGCTTGGTTGGATTTTGGTTGAAATGTTTGACAATGCTGTGTAAGTTTGATAATTGCCTGAAAAGGACCTTAGATTCCTTTCTCTTGAGTTTCTAAGTCATTTATATATTACTTATATATATTGTCTCTGTATATATATATATTTATAATATATACAGTAAAAATATTTAGCTCTGTTTTAATCTAAGGTACAGCTACTCCGAAGTTCTCCTTAATGACCAGCAAAAAGCACTGTAGCTCATACACAATTTCCACATTCTTTCCAAATACCAGCAGGACTGCTAGTACGAAAGTCTCTTTGTATTCTGTCTCCCACAAAGCAGGGGCTGCACAGAGGAGTCATTCAGAGTGGAAGCAGAGTGGCTGATGCCAAAGGGAGGATGCACCCAAGGGCATTTTAATCACCAGGGCTCCAGGTGGGATGGAGCCAAAGGGGAATCATTGATTTGTTGGCTTCTCATTGAGAGAAAGAAAAATAAAATGAGTCAATGGGCAGGCCCCAAACATACTGAATTCAAAGATGCTCTTTTATGATAATCAGATTGTCTCTCTTAAGAAAAAGAAATCTTAAAATGTTGAGGAAGTTGAATGATTTTATGAAGGCATAGAATTATGTGGCATCTAACTATATCTGACTGTGCATTGACACTTAGCCTTCCAATAAATCAATCGCTTGCAACATTGTGTTACAAATGCCACAGGTGTAGAAAAACAACTGTGTGGCAGAGGTTTGTTATAGTTAAAAAAAAAAAAAGACATGTGCTCATTGCAGCCCTGTTAACAGTGCAGAAATCACTGTGGAGCTGAACTTGTTAGTAAAAGTGTGGTCAGCAGTGGGAGGGCCCAAGAGCATGGAGCTGGATGGATTAGCAAGGCAGCTGATGCTGCAGAACAGCTCCACGTGAGGTGAAAACTCTCTGGCCTGCAGGGTAAATGCAAACTCCATAGGAATTAGAAACGTTGAATCATAGAATAGTTTGGATCGGAAGGGACCTTAAGCATTAGCCAGTTCCAACTCCCCTGCCGTGGGCAGGGACATATCCCATTAGATGACTGCTCAAGCCTTCTCTTCTCCAGATTGAACAAGCCTGTCCTCACATGGAAGATGCTCCAGCTCTCTGATCATCTTTGTAGCCTCCTCTGGATCTGCTCCACATCCTTCTTACGCTGAGGATTCCAGAACTGTACACAATATTCCAGGTGGGGTCTTACTAGAGAGAAATATAAGGGCAGAATCACTCCCCTCAACTTGCTGGCCACTCTGCTTTTGATGCAGCCCAGGATACAGTTGGCCTTCTGGGCTGTGAATTGCCAGTCTCAAATTATATGAAGGTGCTATTGCAGAAACTGGGTTACAGTCAGTTGCCCTAACAGCTGTCTCACCAAGGAGCTAGATGGGATAACTTTGAATCATTACCTAATCTATGAGTAAGAGGCAGACATGTACTTAATCTGTTTTCTCCTTTCAATAAAGGATTGTTCTTTGACTCAATGATATCTTTGTGATTAAGTNAACCTGATGATTCTATGATTCTATGATATCTTTGTGATTAAGGTAACAAAATTACCTTACTGAGCATCAGACAGCTCAGGTTCATACTTGCAGACCTGTTGATGAGGACTTCATCTGGTCCATGTTAAAAATCCCAAAATTTTAAATCCAGACTTTTATAACAAGCATCAGTACAGGGGTTTGGCTAGAACGACTAAGCAAAACCTTAGGGTTTAACTAACTTAACCAGTCAACCAAGAAAATAAACCATCTAATAAGGGTTTGCTTCTCTCAAGTCCACGCACATCCACAGCGGACTTGAAAGGAATTTGCCTAAACTTGCCATTAAGATTATTTAAGACAGGCGGCTTCCGGAGAAATAAACACATCTGTTTTCCAACTGGTTTATGGTTACTTAATAGCAAGGCTTAGAAGTTGGCTGATCATTTTCAGGCAAATGTAGCCTGAGAAAATAGCACCACAGATTAAAAAGACTTTTTTACCACTCCATATTGCACAGCTGAAGATATACTGCACAGGTACATCACAATTCAAAGTGTAATTTTACCTTCAGATGTTATATTTTTTCATGAAGGCTCACAGACTTGATAAAGTAATCTCTCAAGAGACAAAGGCTCACAGTATAGGGCTGCGCTAAGGTTCTTCCAAAAATAAATAATCAATAGAGAGCTACCCTACTGAGTGAGAATATTGCAAGGAAACAGCATGTTATGGAAAACTACATCATCATTTTGTACCTAAGCAACAACAAAAAAAGAAAAGAAAGATTGCTAAAACTACAAGATGTGCACCAAGACTGTCATCAGAGCAGGAGCTGGTAAGTGAAACTGAAAAATATTAAATTGCCTCTCTTCAGACACAGAGTTATAAGGTCTGAACCGCTTCCTTTGCACACCCTCTGAAGACATTA
Source organism: Piaya cayana (assembly GCA_013389865.1). Taxonomy (NCBI): domain Eukaryota; kingdom Metazoa; phylum Chordata; class Aves; order Cuculiformes; family Coccyzidae; genus Piaya; species Piaya cayana. The sequence goes on along the minus strand of WAAB01016230.1, from coordinate 7,980 downwards.
AGAGTGACACAAAGAATGCAAGATCCGGAGCCTGCAGCAAAACCAGGGCTTAGCTCAGCCGCTCAGGGAATTTATGTTCTCTCTGCTAAGATAAATTAGAATAACAAATATAGGGAGAGACTAGACAGGGAGTTCACCTTGTTAAGTGGTTACCATTTGTGCCCTGAGTAGAAATATAAAGTAACAAGATTATGTCTGATTTACAAACCAGCAATTCTTTACTCTACTTGGAAGAAATAGCAATGCATTTCTGCCTTCACATGCACCTTTAAGTCTAAACTCATGTAAAAGTCAGACTTTTTAAGCCAAAGCTTTCATTGTTTAATTCATTATTTATATTAGCGTTAGCATTAATATTTCATAACCATTGGCCATCTGTGAGAAGAAATAGAAACCCAAGTTTTAAAGTCAGAGGAGTAAAATTATAAAACTGATTTTTCAGATATAAAATTGCTACATAAAAAAAAATTAATGCAGGAGAAGTTCATGTTCTCTGCATATAAACTTCATTAGTAATTCAAAAGCTAAGATAACAAATCCCAAAGGTCAAGTCTTCCAAGGGGTCTGGTTGACCCTGGAATCATTCTTCAGGCCTCTCTCATAGCTCATAAGTAGTCTCTCCTGAGCCTTAGTGATATTAGATCTTTTAAGCCTGGCAGCTCTCATCCTTCTCATTTCTCTCATGAATCATAGAGGAATGCTGCCAAGATACACTGGATATATCCATGATTCCTTCACCCATTATGTAAAAATGTAAAGCACCTTATGCAACCACTATTATTCAGCAGGTATTTATTCAAATTAATAACCCCTAAGATTTTTTCAGTCAGAACAAGAAATAGACCAGAGCAAATAAAACTGCTGGAGTGCGACTTTCTTATGGGAAGATTAAAGCATTTTCACAATAAACAAGGTAGCCACAGAGTCATAGCAGAAAGCACAGCAAATATCTGAGATGCTTCAGTCACTGTGGCTCCTCAGTCTGGAGAGAGCACGTCCAGAGAAGGTAGCTGCTCCAGCTGGTAGGAGGCAGAGGGTCAGCTGAGGCAGCATCCCAGATCCCAAGATGTCCCATTATGGTCTCTATAGGCATATTTAGTTTGGCCCACATTCAGTATCACATCAGATAATTTTCTCTTTACTTTAACTGTTATTATTGATATAGGGCTCCAGATTCCATCTTAGTGATCTATTGAAACCATCTATCAGCTTTGTGCCTCCTGAAGTGAACTGCTAAATTGAGTGAGAAGATAAAGCATAATTTTCATTTTTAAACAGTGGAACTGTGCATATGTATTATTTGCACACAATCTCTAAAGAATGAATCCTGAATTTCAGTTAAATCTCTACTAATCTTTTCTTAGAATGTAACAGCAGCTAATGTGAAAGCTATTAACTGTTATCTGTAAATGATCATGTAATATACTACTATGACATAAAATTGACAGTTTTAAGCATTGTCCTTAGACACAGAAATCAAAAGAAGAACTTTAATGAACATGAATATATATGCACAGATTTTTTTCTCTTAATGTACACACTACTAATCTATGAGTAGACTTGCAATAACGTTGTGTACCGTGTTTTGAAGATATAAGTTCAGTTTCTCAGAACAATGTCTCATCTTAATATTACTTGTAAAAGCTTCTGTTTTGAATGGGCTTTCATTAGGTTCTGCTTTCACTGTACAGATATTTTACTGAAAGAAACTTATTTGAAGTAGGACTAACAACTCTACATTTATTCACTGACCCAATACACTCCCTGGGACATTCCTAATTTTACCTTCCACTCCCAATTAACCTCTTTTTCTGGGACTTACTTAACTCTAATTCAAGATTTCTACAAAAATGTGTAGGATTCACCTGACCAGGTATAGATCTACCTCCTACTTAACCAGACCCTAATTGCTTAGAAAAGTAGCTAATTCTAGGACATAATTCACCTCATTCTAATGTAGATGCCAAAAATAATGGAGTAAATTGCATTTCCTTAAGTACCTTTTTTATTTGCAACGGACAATAAAAGAAGATGGAGATGACTAGTGCAGTGGAGATAACTACAATCTATCATAGAATCATAGAATAATAGAATCACGAGGTTGGAAACCACTAAACCATGTCCCTCAGTACCTTGTCCACCCGTCCCGTAAACAACTACAGGGAAGGTGCATCAACCACCTCCCTGGGCAGCCTGTTCCAATGCCCAATGACCCTTTCTTTGAAATTTTTTTCCNGCCAAGATGCCATTGGCCTTCTTGGCCACCTGGGCACACTGCTGCCTGATGTTCAGTCACTGTCAACCAACACCCCCAGGTCCCTCTCCTCCAGGCAGCTTTCTAGACAGACTTCTCCCAGTCTGTATCTCTGCACAGGGTTGTTGTGCCCCAAGTGCAGGACCCGGCATTTGGCCATGTTAAACCTCATCCCATTGGACTCAGCCCAGTGGTCCAGCCTGTTCAGATCCCTTTGGAGCCTCCCTACCCTCCAGCAGATCCACGCTTCCACCCAGCTTAGTGTCATCCTCAAACTTGCTAAGACTTGTTCAGCTGTGTAGATTTGTCTCAAAGTTGACTTCTTTAAAGTGAAGTGCTCTCTATTGCTTTCTGAGGCCTGTTTTTTGTTAAATGTATGGTCTCTTTATCTTGATAAACCAACAGTCGTTTAGCTGAGATTATTGATAAGATGTTGTTTTGACCAGCTTTGCAGCACTCCCTGTCTGTGTTGGAAATTTCCGTGTGGAAGCTGTTTACCATGAACCTGGTATTCCAAACTCATCCACTCAGGTACAGATGTAGTTATTAGGCAGAAATGCACTTTGGAAAAGATCTCTTTTAAGTTACATAACACAGCGTACCCGAGGCTTACCCATCCCAGAGGATAAATTGTGAAGTATATCACTGTATTAAATTAGAAAATATAAGTAGAACGTAAGAGTATAAGTAGAGCTTAAAGACTCAGATGATCAATATAGTCTAAAGGCTCAAGGACAAGAATTAATATGCATTAAATTTACCTCAGCATTAATGACTTAAAATTGTGATATAAAATAATTCAATGACGCCTCAAAAATGACATTATTCTTTCACCTTAAAAACAATCTTATTATTTATTTTTCATCTTTCTTCTTTTTAGCCAGTTCTAAAGCAAATGTAACCTGAAAAGAGTGATAAAATAAAATGAAAACAAGAGATAATAAGAACTGCCTCTGCAAAGAAATATCTGATTGAGTGCCCTGCATAAATACACATTCACAGATCTAGATGCAAAATTTTTACTGAGAGCTTGACAAACCTTTCTCTGAATCTTTTCATTCCTCTCAATGTGTTATTTAAAGGCTTCCCTCTTAAGGAGATATTTATATTTATTGAGATACCTTAACTATATTTGTTTTCCTCCTGATCCTAAATCATAAAACATATTATTTTCACCAATTTTTAAAATTAATAAATTAATTAGTTGATCTTGTAATAAAATCTTCGATAGGGTAGAAGCAATTCTGTTTGTTGGGATTTTTTTTCTGGATTCATTTCTAAATCATTCAACATTTTCAGACACATTTATGTAATATGTTTATGTAACAGAAATAAATGGCAGTAGTATTATTTCTTTGATGGTATGTGAGCTGTCTCTTCCACTGCACTGTTGAGAGAAGACTTAATTTCTTTCTTATGCCTGGTAATGCCTGGAAAAGGAGTCCTTCCAATGCTTTACATAAGACTATACTTTAGAAGGCAGTGAAGTACCAGTTTACCCTGGCAGTTAATTGACAAGCAGCAAAGCTAAATGAATGAGTTTACAGGATGAAATACACCCCTAGGCACTAGGCTTGCCTAAAATCAACATTCTCTTTAGATCCTAGGTAAGCCTTATTTTGCAGGTTAATCCGAGATTTAATTATGTATGGCAAAAATCTCACATTTGAAAAAAAATCGTGATACCTCAAAAGTGAAATCTGCAGCGTTTAAACTGAAAATATGACTCTTAGAAATGAGAGTTATAAACCACTGGGATAGCTTATCAGCAAAGGTGTTAAATTTCCCATTACCTGGACTCCTTATGGTCTTGTTTTAGCAAAGCACTTAAACTTCCATATCCATAAATTCCACTGTATGGGTATAGTCACAAACATTTGTATCCAGGAAGATGGGTTTTGTGGACTATCCAGACAAGAATGTAAAACTGTCTTTGTAATATGCTCGAGGGAGAGCTGCGGAATGCAAGTTTGACGTTAACCAAAGAGCTTAATGGAGCTGAAGACTTACTCCTTTGAGCAGTGTCTGGTACAGAAAAAGTGCCTTTGTGTCTCCTGAAATTGATATAACTGTGCCTGGGCACCCCATACATTTAAACTGGACAAAGAGGAGATGCAAGCAAACAGTTGGGATACAAGGTGCAGGTAAACATGGAATCAAGAGTAACGTGGAACTGAATCTCCTCAATTACTTAATTGGATGGAAAGAAAGGACAGCAGATTTATGCATGACTGCATGGTAGTTCACTTCACCCTGTACCTCAGCAGAACCCTTAGGAAAGCAGAAGCCGGAAACTTATCTCTTCCTCTGACTACAGAGGCAATATGATTTCTCAGAATTTATGAACATGACTACACGTTGTAGCTCAAGTCATTCTGCAGAAAAATAGCATCCTAGCGTTCTCCAGTTAACTCTGCCAGCAAGCAGTCATGGGAGTCACAAGTGCTCTCGCTTTTATGTTAATAATTAATTGGTTAAAGTAGAAATCCTCCACCCGAAATTATTGAGATTCAAGGTTCAACATATTATACAACTCTTTCCTGGATCTCTGTAGAGAACCAATTCTATAAGTTCCAGTTAAATCAACATAGAAAATGTCAAATCAACATGCAACATCTGTTCTTTTAGAAAGGACAGAATTGCAGTTTAATGCAAGTAGCTATGCTATCAGCGAGTTCTGCTGGTAGGTTGTTTCTGGAGATGACAACCACTCCTTTCTTATTTATCCTGCTGAATTCTGAATGCCTGTCTAAACTCTTCCTTCTGGGTCTTTCAAAAGTGCCATATCACAATAATCTGCTCTGTTGGATAAATAAGCATTGACAGCACAAAAGCTGTTAGAGACATTCATTTGCCTTTACCACCAGGAAGCCTGTGAGTAAAAATTTCCTTTACTTACATGTTTTGTAGTCCCCCAAAGAACAAATATATTCATGTAATAATCAATGGTGGATTAGGAGTCATTATTCCCAAACTGTTAACTTCGCATGAAAACAAATGCCATGTAATTGAGTGCAGGACTTCAGTTCTCACTGATATTAGCACAGATCCATGATGAAAGCATCTACAACCAATCCACTAACATGAAGAAAACACCAGTATATTTGCACCCCTAAACCTGCCAGAAATATAATCTGAATTAAGAGGGAGTCTGGTCAGTGGGCAGGGACCCCAATAGAGTTTGCAATGCATAGTTGGTTTGCTGATGCAGTGCAGAGCTGCTGCCTGGTTTTAGACAATTCTTCTATGCTGTCATTCCAGATTATTAGCTCTGCCAGCAGCAGACCTAGCTTAAGCTCCTCTGTCCAGACCCTCTTCTCTTCTACCTCATACCTATCAGAGCTAACTTCCCTCTCAGCCATGTCAATTCAGCTGTTTAGACAACTGGTCTTCACAAAGGTTTTGTGAAAATATGTTTTGGTTTTGCCGTTTTGAAATTTTCGGTTTTAAAATTTGGACAGTTGCATAAACTTGCTTTAAAGATGAGTCGTGTGGATGGGTACAACTGTGAGCTGAGAATTTCTGCTGGGAGATTGCAATAACCTGCAACAGAGTATAAGGAGGAAGGGGGAGCTGATCTGTTGACTACCAAATTAAAGAGGAACTGCAGTCCTAGTCTCTTCTCTGGCTCCAGCTTCACATCAGTAAAAGAGAGGTAGCTAGGGAACATAACATACTAAAGACTGGATAAGGTAAACACAGTAGAGCAATTATCCACTTAGGTTGCATACATGAACATACTAATTTTTAGAATCAGTTTTCATCTCACCTTTGCACTGGTATTTGTTCAGAAGCTACATTTTGAAAAGAAATGACAGTGCAAGCATTACAGTGTAAGACAGCTTTGCGTGTGGCAAGCATATCTTATGGGATGTCCAATGTGTTTCTGAGGTCCTTTGTAGACAAAGAAGAGAGAAAGGTGGCTCTGAAATCTTCTAGTGGAAAAAAAGCTGCCTGTGTCAGTTCAGGCATCTGAAGTAGGTAGACATGATCTGCCTGCTTGATGCCTTTGGAGGCACGTACGTGAACATTCAATGCTTAAGTTAGATTAGATCCCACTCCAAGGTAGTTACACCAACTCAAACTATGTGGTCACCTTCTTGTAGTGAGAAGATGAATATTTTACTGCTTTTTATGTTGTTATTATTGTGCACTTCACATCTTCACCATTTGTCATCCTTTTCAACATACCCGCAGAAGCACAGCAATGCCTATTAGCCTGTAAACCTTCTTAGCAGAAATATTTTTCTGTATCAATGGCTCCCTTTATACCATATTTAAATAGATAGATGTGCCTGTACATCAGCAAGATTGGGGTTTTGCCCCCTAATGTTTGGATTAATATATATTATTTAACCTTAACAGTTATTAAGAATCATTATGCAAAAGCTACATGCTCAGAGCTTGTTTTACCAAGGAGATAAAAGACTGTAAGAGTGTTCACTAAATGCTAGGTCTAGTGAGGGTAAAAGTACCTTCTCTGCTTTGATAAAATCCATCCTTATGAATGCAGCAATTTGTAGTAACAAGAATCAGTATGATATGAGTGAGATCCCAATCTTATTGGCTCACAGTATTAAATACCAGAATTGATGTTAAGCATCTGTCTTCTTGTATGGTATTATTTGAAACAAACAATTTATTTTGGTCTTAAGACTTCAAGAGTTTTTGGATACACGGATCAATATTCTGTTTTCTCCAGAACTGTGTAAACAGTTCTGTGGACTAGATATATCTTACTTTAGATTAATTGCATTGAGCATAATTTGGGAATACACAATGTAAGACACTTTCTTACCCCCTGCCTTACAGATCACTGTTAATGCAGAAGATTGTCTGGGCAAGGGGTGTCAAGAAATTACCTCATGTACAAGATTCATTACAAATTGTTTTAATACATGTATTTTTATGAAATCCCAGTGTTGGTTAAAGGAGCCTGCAACAGAAGGGCTCTAGAGAGTATATTTAGTAGAACTGTTATTACTACATTCACCATTAAATTATTTATGATATTTTATTCTGAATTAGAGTAATGAGATGATCAGAACTGGCTTCAAATCAGAGTTCTGTGAAATTCAGATTTAATGCCCTGAGGAATTCCATGCATTTACAGCATGATCTTACTTACTTTCATATATTCCAAATGTTGCTTTAAGCAACAGCATCACAAAACGGCTAATTTGCCATTGAAAGCAAGTCAAAAAGCACATACACCCAAGAAAGACTGCTCCTGAAAATGATCTGTGTTGAAAAATAGACTTATTTGAACTCTTGTGTTATGCTACAGACACTACCTTGGTGACAAAGCTCTCAGTTATGTAACCACTTTGTCTTCAGCCACCTTTATGAAAACTGCAAGAGGGAATATCACATCTCAATAAGAAAAATCTCTTTCATGTTGGATTCTTACTGAGGGTCCCCAAAGACAGTAGATTTTGGGTGGTTATTTTCCTCTCTCTCCCAGCTCTAGAGTCAAATACCATTTGTCAGCTCTGCCACCAGAAGTCGAAAGACTATTTCTGAAGTTATTCTGGCCACAACTTTACCAACTATTGTAGAAGAAACACTTGGAGGCAAATTGTCTTGAATGGTTTGTCATTCTTTCCATGGTCATTTCCACATCCCCTGACGCTGTATAAAAGCTGGTTTGAGTAAGAATTTTCTGTTTGGGAGGCACTTGCATCTTTTGGCCAGCTGATATCTACAGTCCAGAGAAGAGCAACAAA
>WAAB01016229.1:0-17127 GCA_013389865.1 Piaya cayana | reverse complement strand
GCTATGGAAATCTCAAAGACAGTCAAAGTACCATGTGTGAATACTTATATATCCCTGAAAACTCACAGTATTGTTGAATATCCGTTACCTGCAGGGTAAAAAAAATGAGAGGACTGAATCTCATGGCGGAATAGCTGAGACCTTGATTAGTCGTCATTAACACATAGCTCTGCAGTCTGCTCGTAATATCCCTTATTCAGAATTAATGCTCCCTTAAAGTTACACAGAGCAATTAGGCCTGTGCAAAATTGGCTTTTTCTATCTTTACACTTTCTGTGTTGCCAGGAGATGCATCACGGGGGGAGAAGTGGGCACAGGTGGCACTAAATATGTGCGATCACACATCCTTGGCTTGCTGCAGTGATATCTTTAAAATGATTGATGTGCTGAATTGTCTTAACTAGAAATAGTGGGGCGATAGCCTAGAAAATATGAATTATTGATGTTTTTTGCCTCTCTTTTAATAGCCAGAAATAATAATTAATAAATAAACAAATTTGAGACCTAGGGGGAAAAAAAAAAAGTGGTTGATGGCCAATCAGAGTCAGCTGAAAAAAATAGCCATGAATCTGGAGTTGGAAGGATCTGAGAAGGGAGAACGGTCAAAATTAGAACTTCAAAAAGCCAATTATTTCTTCAAGAGTCTGTTCCATCCCCTTTCAAGTGCCGACTTTTTCCCGAAAGTACATTTAAAGAGCGTGGAGGGCCAGGCAGGGAAGAGAGAGAGAGAGAGATCGGAATAGAAAGCTTTCTCGTAAATGCAGTGGGTACCCAGAGGATATTAGAAGACTTTTGAGTAAACTGCGTGATTGTACCCTGGCTGAAACACACGAGAGCTGGTAATTATGCTGTGTCGTATTTATTCACTGGTGAATTCTTTTAGCTCTTTCCCCCCCTCGCCCATAGGAGATTCTTTATTTACAGGTCGCGTGTTTTGGGTGTACTTCATTTTTAATACCATTCATAATTTTGTTTTGGAGCCACGATGTTTATTAGAACAGCCAAGAATTTAAAAAACACCTTTTTTTTGGCCTTTGTGCAGCTAAAATAAATAACATATATAATACATTTCCATCTCGGTGCTGGATATATTAAGGCACATGCACAGCACTGTACTTTTCAGCACCCAACTCTATGATTTAACTCTGCTCTGTACTATTTTTTCGTTAAATCAGACAGATCGGTGATCTATTTTGCGGCGCGTGGAGTGCAAGCAGTCCCCGGTGCTCTTCATTCTCCGCACACCCTCCGTTCTTTAAGATATTTATTGAAATGGTTAGTGAGGTGCAACAAGCCAGACATAATATTCCCCCTGCCTTTTGTGTGACTACGCTGTAATGAAGAATTAATAACGGATTCCTGAAGAATATTAATCATACTTTCACAAGCCAGCGGGGAACAATTTAAGTACAGGAAAAATAATGGAATGGTCCAACTCACAGGCCCGTGCAGAAAGTCAGGAAAAATGGGCCCTGCAAAAGGACTTTCCTTCATCTCGGGTGCCGTAAAGCATTAGCACAATGCGTGGTGCGGACCACTGAGCTGCCTCCATCCTCAGCACGTCTTGGCCTTCCCAAGTGTCTGACCAAGCCATCAGTTCTACTTCTCTCTTTTCTGCGTAGATGCTCACAGCAAAGCCCTCTCTTCACAGGTTGGAGAACACACCTAAATGGAAACCATTCATCTCTGCCTTCAGGAATGTTCCCACTTGGCATGCAAGGTGATCATAGAGGAGGCAAAATCATAGAATTGTAGAATAGTTTGAGTTGGAAGGGACCTTAAAGATCGTCAAGTTCCAACCCCCTTGCGATGGGAAGGGACNCCCTCCTCTCCACAACCTCCTTTCAGGTAGTTGTAGAGAGCAATGAGCTCTCCCCTCAGCCTCCTCTTCTCCAGGATAAACACCCCCAGCTCTCTCAGCCGCTCCTCTTGTTCTCCAGCCCCTTCACCAGCTTCATTGCTCTTCTCTGAACTCGCTCCAGAGCCTCAACATCTTTATTGTGGTGACAGAAGGAAAAGAAAGGACAAATTCAAAAAGCCTGTAATTGTCACAATTATAAAGATAAACCTAAACATAAAGCTCCAGCAGGGTTAACACAAGGGCATTTGTCACTACAACTTCATTCACTGTGATGCTTAGTGAATTGATTTCTCTCTTCCGTTTCATGCATGACCTTATTCCTTCCTTATCACTGCAAGTGCCTCTGCTTGTCCCATCAAGTGTGTGATCATTACATCCTCCTCTCTCCCCATGTTTTCACGGAGGTGGGAATCTGCAGTTTTTTTTCTAGAAATATTCATGCAACTAGCAAACATAAAGTAGGCAGAAAATAAGATATGTGTAACTATTTAGGAGGAACATAGTGAGATGTNTGCTTGTCCCATCAAGTGTGTGATGGTTACATGCTCCTCTCTCGTCGTGAGATGTGAGACTGCAGGGATAGGATGAGGGGTGATGGTTTTAAGGTGAAAGAGAGAGATTTAGATGATATTTTCCTGTGAGGGTGGGGAGGGCCTGAGCAGTGGTGGCTGCCCCATCCCTGGAGGGGTTCAAGGCGAGGTTGGGTGGGGCTTGGAGACCATGATCCAGTGGGAGGAGTCCCTGCTCATCATAGGAGGTTGGAATAGGGTGGGCTTTGAGGTCTCCTCCAACCTAAATCATCCTGTGATTCTTTTTCATTTTATGTCTCACTTCTTTGGAAATATCGTGAAATTAAATTTCAAACAAAAGTGGTTTTGTACAAACCTCCCCTTGAGATTTCTCATCTAAAATACGTCAGACTGAATATTCTGCTTATCCCCATATATTATGTGACATTCTTCCAGATCTGGAGAATCACCTGAAACCTCTTCATTGAAGGAAACGGTTTCAATTTTGACAGATGGATGTTTCCAGAGGAAGAAAATCGTTCTGTCAGAGCCACTCTGACTAGCCAGAGGGCAAAGTTCCCAATGAGGCTTTACAGTACTGTGGTTTCTCGATGTGATAAATCTGCGATAACTGGTGCCTTCCATTTTTGCAAAATGCAGGGTCAGAAGTTGACCCCGCGACACATCTTTAATGAAAAATTATAACGATCTGAGTATAACCTGGAAAAGAATTAATTTTTCAGAACCTCTTAAAATATTACACAGAGGGTAATCACGTTAAAGGAATTCTATTAATTAGACACTGTGTTAAGATGAAAAAAAGGCTTTATGAAGGAGACTATGGGGTTTCACTGCAGTCTTGTGTTTTAATCAAGATAAACATATTACGGCGGGAAGAGCTATAGATTTTAGTAAGCTCACTGTTGAGGAACTTGACTAAATCAAGACTCAATCTTAGCCCCATAGTTAAGAAATAACTAACCAGTGGGGAGAAGGGGATGAGGGGCTATTTGTGAGGAGGATGACTATTTATCATAGAATCACCAGGTTGGAAAAGACCCATCGGATCATCAAGTCCAACCATTTAGGGAAAAAAGCTCCCAGTCCTTGCCCAGTTAGGGTTTTGTTACTGCTTTCACAAGTAAGTTGAGAAGAAGAGGCTCCAGGGAAGCAGTCATGAAAAGCTGCTGGGGCTGCAGGGCTCACTCCTCCTCCTGTGCCATGGCAGATCCCCTGAGCTTCTCTGCTGCTTCCCTCAGCCAACTGTCTTCCCTGCTTTCTCACCACTTGGCTTTGAAGTGAGTGTTGTGGTGGTGGAGCCTTGTTTCCCCCGGGAAACCAAACTGCAGGTGGGCTGAGCAAACAGCCTTGTGCCTGGAGGCTGGTCCCTGAGGAGCTGAGCTGGTCTTCAGTTCTTGAGTCCTCCAGTACTCAAAGGGAGCTCACAGGAAAGCTGGGGAGGGGCTCTGATCTCCCTGGGCAGTGCAGGGATAGGATAAGGTAGAATGATTTGAAGCTGAAAGAAGGGGGATTGAGATGATGTATTAGGAAGAAATGTTTTCTGGTGAGGATGGGGCAACACTGATCCAGGATGCCCAGAGCAGGGGTGGCTGCCCCATCCCTGGAGGTGTTCAAGGCCAGGTTGGATGGGGCTTGGAGCCCCTGATCCAGTGGAAGATGTCCCTGCCCATGGCAGAATGGTTGGAACTGGATGATAAAGTCCCTTCCATCCCAAACCATCCTATAATTCTATGATATCCAGATCAAATTTTGCCATCCCTACTGGATTTTTCACTCAACTGTAAAGCTGAGTATTGTCATTGTGTGTAGCTTCAGGTGGCCAGCGGCTCTCCTGAGTCATGGGTCCTGCTGCTGCAGGGTGGGATGGGATGCTTTGTGTTAGCTGGCAAACCGTGCAGGTGGCTCCTGCTGATTCCTCATTGCAGGAGGTCGTAGTAGTGGCTGCTCATGGCACTTTCATAGTCATTCATGCCAGGCTTGCTTTCTTCCAGCTCCTTCATCACATTCCCTGCTCTCCCGTTGTCTTAAAGGCTAACAGCCCAGACTTTGACTTTAGTCATAGACCATCATGCAAAGACTTTAGCCTTTCTGTCAGACTGCAAGTGCTTGTGAACCTGAACTGAATCTTAGAATCACAGAACCACCAGGTTGAAAGAGACCCAATGGATCATCAAGTCCAATGATTTCCACCAATCTCTAAACCATGTCCCTCAGCACCTCATCCATATGTGCCTTAAACACCTCCAGGGAAGGCAAGTCAACCACCTCCCTGGGCAGCCTCTGCCAGTGCCTAGCAACCCTTTCTGTGAAGAATTTTTTCCTTATGTCGAACCTCCCCTGGCAGAGGCCATTCCCTCTTATCCTGTCACCTGGGAGAAGAGGCCAGCTCCCTCCTCTCTACAACCTCCCCTCAGGTAGTTGTAGAGAGCAATGAGGTCTCCCCTCAGCCTCCTCTTCTCCAGGTTAAACACCCCCAGCTCTCTCAGCCATTCCTCATCAGGCCTGTTCTCCAGCCCCTTCCCCAGCTTTGTCGCTCTTCTCTGAACTCGCTCCAGAGCCTCAACTGGATGTGCTGTGGCTCAGAGGAGACATGTATGAAGAGCTGTGTTAAGCCAGCTGAACCCGGCAAGGCTTTCCCCCCTCATCTTTTGACAGGAGTGGCCTCTATCCTGAATTCTGTGATCATGTTATTGTAAGACATGAACCCAGGTTTTTCTTCATCCCTAATCAGTCAGCTAAAAGGGACCCCTTTACCCTAGTAATAATGGTGGTAGATGTGACATATGTCCTTGGAAAAAAGCCAATAATACAGTTTTTACAGTCTCCAAGACTGTTAGGATCACTATGATTCTTGCTTAGGTATGGGGACAAGGACATGAGAGTATTACAAGCTGCTTTCTTCTTCCCTGGTTCGCTTCCTTACATGCACCGGTTAAATCTCCAGAGATCGCGCAAGCAGTGGAAAACACTCATTTTGCTCTTTTTGTCCTTGCCTCAGGGCGGGAGCATCAATGATCCAAAGCATTTGAATATTTCTTCCGAATCTGCATGCTGGATATGGATTTTTAGATCTCTCCAGCAAAGGAGGGATGACTTTGCACGTTGAAGGTAGCAATCAAAATGCACAGTGTCTGAATCCAAGCTCGAATGTAAATGCTACGCAAAATCCCAATCAACTCCTCGCAGAATTTCATAAGGGCATGCAAGGAACACCTTGATTAAAACAGCGCTCTGCTGAGCCTACTTTCTAACCGCTTCTCATTGTATTAATTCAAAGTTTTCCTCTTACTGGAAAATTAAGTAGCAGGTGTAGTTTTAATGAACTGTAGCAGACTGAGTTTAGTGGTGTGGTAAATAGATTGTGATATTCATTTCCAATTAAAGTTCTTCTGCAAAGATCAATGAAGCACATTCTCATAAATTGAATCGTGGTAAACTAATAAACAAATTTCTTTCAGCCTGCTGATGGCAAATTCTTATTTCCTTAACATGTTAGATCACATCATGGCATTAATTACATGATGCACGAGTAACGAAGAAGCAACCATTCATTTAGCAATAATTTTATATTTATTTTTACCGTGGAATTAGCTTTACAAATAATCCTATACCTATAGGCAAGGAATGCTAAGCGTTAGAAAAAGGAAATCTCAAGCGAATAGTTTTGGTGCTTGACTTCTGTCTATCATCCAAAAAGGTTTTTGAAATCTCATTAATGAATGTGCTGCGTTATTTGTTTTGCTGATTAAGAGGGCCACTACCTCTGCAAGGGTGCACTGTAACCTTTAAACTCAATTAGTGCGTGAGACATGCACGACGGTGGCAACGGCGTTCATGAATAATAGAGTAAAAGCTTAATTCTGCATCTGTAAACATGCCGCTATAGTAGTTTTAAAAAAATTAAGAGATTAATGTATCCGTCTTAAATGCCAGCGGTATGTTCTCAGCGTACAGTAATGGGGTGACAGTTTATTGGGATGATAGAAGAATAGATTTTGGTGCCGAACGGAGCCCTGATCATTGATTGAGGTCCTGGGGGAATACTAGCACGAGGAGTAGGCTAATAAAAAATGATAGAATAAAGCTCTCGCTGTATGATAATGTCATTTCTTGAGATGCTGTTGTTATTGCAGGCATGTGAGTAGCCTGTCATGTATTAAGCATCCCCAGAAGGAGGTCTTTTAGGCTTCTGCTGCGGGAGGTTACATACGCTAAGTGGGGGGTTGGGAGGCCAAACTATCTTCCATCCCCTTTTAGGCTGGTGGAGAGAGATCATTGTTGAAGGCTGTTCAAAGCCCTGAGGTCAGACTCCTCCAGCGTGGTCTCCAGAGAGAATCATAGAATCACCAGGTTGGAAGNGCTTGGGAGAAGAGGCCCAGGTCTCACCTCCAGCTGTGGTGAGAAGCAAAAGAGAAAACTGCAGCTCGTTTTGTGAATATCTGCTATGTAAGTAACAGTGGTTTGTGAATCTTTCTCCGAGTGGATAGGGTTGAGTCAGGACGTGCTCAGCTGCAGCCTTCCTCACGGCACTAATGCGTCCACAATGACTTTTGCTTCCACTTAAGAGAACTGCCGCTTTATTGCGTTCTGGGGGCTCTGCTTTATTCCGAGTTTCCCATCTGCTGTTTATCTCAGGCTAAGTTTATGGCTAACGACTGACTCCTCCTAGCTAATAGCATCGAAATGCATCCTGTAAGGGCTCCCCAGGTTCTGCAGAGCTACCTAGGAGCTTGCAAGCGGACAGCTGTCATTTCTTGCCTTGGATGGGCACTGTCTGCAGAGAATTCCACTTGTGAAAAGACGAAAACCTTCTGGTTGCCGTTGTCTTATTCTTAATGCAAAGCATGTCTTGAAATTTTGCAGGCAGCCAGAGATCTTTCCCAGGCTTAAATATAGTCCTTGTGCAAGTGCAGGCTATCCAGAAACCCAGCATTTATTTTCCTTGTGAGACCAGAGCGAGAGATAAAAGGGAAAGATTTAGGTCACGTAAAAGGGACAATAAAGTGGCTGGTGACTTTGTGGAGCTTGCTCCTGCCGTCTCCTCTTCTGCGTCGCCCTTGTCCTTGGGTTCCTCGTGTTGTGTTTGTTTAAGAGGTGAAGTGTAAAGTACAATCACAGTCATTTTCTTGTTCTTCAGTTCTCTGGCAGATAGCCACAATTCTCTGGTGATAACGTATTTTTTGTTCTTCTCAGTGATCTTCGTACAAAAGCCTCTGTAAAAGCGATTGTTCTGTTTCAGCCACGGTGTTAGTTTTCTTGTGGGGGGGATGTGGAACAGAATAACAGGAATCTGACTGTAATTATAAATTATTGGGTTCACAAGAAGTGACAGTTTCCAGAGCGGAGGTCGGGTCTATATTCGCATGTGCCAAGGTCCTTCTGGTGATGCAGAGCAGCCACGGTCAGTTGAAAAATGTAGAGTGAGATTGTCCTTGCAAGAGATAAAGCACCTTCCAGCTTCACATTGAGTCTGTCTCACGTCCTAGATCATAGAATCATAGAATCACCGGGTTGGAAGAGACCCACTGGATCATCAAGTCCAACCATTCCTATCAGTCACTAAACCATGTCCCTCAGCACCTCATCCACCTGTGCCTTGAACACCTCCAGGGAAGGTGAGTCAACCATCTCCCTGGGCAGCCTGTGCCAGAGCCTAACAACCCTTTCAGTGAAGAATATTTTCCTTATGTCGAGCCTGAACCTCCCCTGGTGGAGCTTGAGGCCATTCCCTCTTGTCCTGTGATGTGTCTTAGCTTCTAGATCTACCTGAAGTCTTTTCTGAGCCTCTTCCTGAAGACTTGAAGTTATAATTCATCCAAACAAGCTGTGCCATCTTCAAGCCGTGGGTGTCTTTGCTCTGCATGTCAGTGCCCGGCCCATTTGAATCACAGTTTGGCACCTTGGTAGTGGGTTCACACACCCTCTGGAGGTTTCTCTGCATTGTAACTCAACATTGCCCAATAAGTTTTAGGAATGAATATGAGTTAGTTGTAATCAGAAGTGCTAGTGTTAATGAAACGCTAGCCAGGGATAGCGCAACCGCCGGGAAGCACCTTTCCAAGCCATGCATTCCGTTTCAGTTATCCTATTAAGCTAATACTTTTGGAAACAGAAGGGAAGCAACCGTTCTAATAACGTAACAGAGTGGAGATGGGAGGAAAATTAATCTGCAGCTTAACAGGCTGAGAAATACTTACTGTACTGCAAAATAAGGTTTGTGATATGATGAATTACTTGTGTGGTGTGGAACAGGACAGGAGAGGAGAGAAAGTTTAACCAGTTTTCTCGAGAGGGTAGAGTTTGACTTGTGTTCATTTGATTACATCGTCCAACATCCTTCCTTTGCAGAGAACATCAACGAGCCCAGCATTTGTGTAACTGCTAATTGGGGTGAATTGGAAGGTGTATAGATGTGTGGCTGGCTGGGATGTATATTTTCTTAGAGCGTCCACCTCTTAGGCAGAGCCCACAGGAAAGCTGGGGAGGGGCTCTTGGTCAGGGAGTGCAGGAATAGGACAAGGTGGAATTTTTTGAACCCGAAAGAGGAGAGAATTAGATAAGGTCTTAGGAAGGATTGTTTTCCTGTGAGGGTGGGGAGGCCCTGGCCCAGGTTGCCTAGAGCAGTGGTGGCTGCCCCATCCCTGGAGGGGTCCAAGGCCAGGCTGGATGGGGCTTGGAGCCCCTGATCCAATGGGAGGTTTCCCTACTCATGGCAGGGATGTTGGAATGAGGTGGTCTTTAAGCTCCCTTGCAACCCAAACCATTCTGTGATGATTCTTATCATTGAAGTCTGTAGAAAGTCCATGTCCACATAAGGCTAAATAGTTAGAGCATTTACTTAGAATCATAGAATCACCAGGTTGGAAGAGACCCACCAGATCATTGAGTCCAACCATTCCCACCAATCTCTAAACCATGTCCCTCAGCACCTCATCCACCCGCACCTTAAACCCCTCCAGGGAAGGTGAATCAACCACCTCCCTGGGCAGCCTGTTCCCATGCCCAGTGACCCTTTCTGTGAAAATTTTTTTCCTACTGTCCAGCCTGAACCTCCCCTGGCGGAACTTGAGCCATTCCCTCTTGTCCTGTCCCCTGTCACTTGGGAGAAGAGCCCAGCTCCCTCCTCTCCACAACCTCCTTTCAGGTAGTTGCAGAGAGCAATGAGGTCTCCTCTCAGCCTCCTCTTCTCCAGCGTAAACACCCCCAGCTCTCTGAGTCACCCCTCGTAAGACTTGTTCTCCAGCCCATACTTAATGCATTAGCTTGTCTGTGTGCACAGTCGTCTCTGATTGGTGTGTGAGGAGGAATTTACTGATTTTATTCTGGGATCTGGTGAGATTTCTCAGCAGCTTCACTACAACACACCAACAGCAAAAATCTTGGTCTCACTGAAGTCAGTGGTGACATTCCCACCAACTCAGTAGGACAAGGGCTTCTGTCTAGATCTTTAGTAAAGAGGATAAGAGTGATTTCTATATTAACGGATTTTCTCCTCAGAGGTTGGAAACAAAACATCAGAGCTGCACGTTCGTAAAAATATTGATTGTTAGTGGAAATACTAATTTATGTTTGCGTGTAAAAGAATTATTTTTGAGTCATAAAATCTGAGAATTATTAGCAGACACCACCAGTCTCCACAGCATGAGGTCTGTAGTGTTGGTAGGGGAAGAACACACGAAGTCTCTCTGGAAGTAGGGCTCCGTTTGGAAAATCTTTCTGACTGTGATCTGTATCCACAGAGCAGCCAGTTTCCTCACTTGCTCCCAGCCCTCCGCAAACCTTCCTTCACCATCATCTGAATTACATTCCTTTATTTCAAAGCCAGGCCTTTTATCTCTGGCCTGAATTAGCACGGCATCCGAGTCACTCATGGGTAAAATAGAATTGGAGATGGCGGACGTGCTAAAAGCTTGTGTGGATTCAAATCAGCTGGATGGAATCAGAGAAGAAAAATCCAGTGGGGGCTGTTAAGTATAAGCAGGCTGCCCCGGCTGAGGAACACAGCAGGGTGCTGGCAGCCAGGAACCTACTCTGAGAAGGACAAGAGGGAATGGCCTCAAGATCCACCAGGGGAGATTTAGGCTGGACATTAGGAAAAAATTTTCACAGAAAGGGTCATTGGGGACTGTTAGAGGCTGCCCAGGGAAGCTGTGGAGTCACCATCCCTGGAGGGGTTCAAAAAACATGTAGATGTGGCACTTAGGGCTTAGTAGGCAAGGTGGGGTTGGGCTGACGGTTGGACTGGGTGATCAGCTTAGAAGTATTTTCCAGTCTCTTTGTTTCTTTGAGGTATCACTGCATCCCTTCCCTGTTCCATCACTCCTTCCCAGGTAGGGGAGGGTTAGATTAAATGGACTTTTAGCCCTGTCTGTATGGATTGTCTCATATTCTTAGGTTTTTATTTACTATGTTCAGATCCCTGCTAACAATCCACTTCTTCCAGGCATTTTTTTTCTTCCATCTTTTCATGTTTTTCACACGACCTTTGCAAGGAGAGTGTCAGCTTTTTTGACTCTAAAGCCTATGGTAAAACTATGATGTAAAAGGATTTTTAATTCTCAAAAATAGCTTGAGGTATCATCTGACAGCGGCTGAAATAGAAACGACCTGGGGAGGTTTGTTTATAAATTTAGGCTTCTCTGTTCTCTTGGATGATTTGAATGATTCCAGCTTGTACGGAGTCTGGGGACTTCGATCACCAGGTAATGATGTGGTTAACAGAAGATTGGATTTCCTGCAAGAGGCAATTACCTTGATTGATAAGAAAATTTGAGCGAATTCATTCAAGACTTAATGATTTTGGCAAGGTCAGGGTTGAGCCAGCCATCCACCTTGAGCAGATAAGGTTATGTGTTTAGAAGAAGTAATCCAAAGACAATAAGCTCCTCAAAAAAAAAAAAAAAAGGATCATTTTTATCTGTGCTGAGATGATGAATGAAAACATTACGCTTGTGCCTGTGAAAGAGTCTAGGGTGTGAAGATCAGGAGAGATCCTTCACAAAGTCATTTAGAGCAATGGCATTGCAGCTGTCCCTTTTTCTGTGCCATTAAAAAAGAATATAAAAATGACTTTCAGGATCTTTGTGGCCTCAAAAAATCAGCCCAGACCTTCATCTTGCGGCTCTGCGAGGTGTTTTGTCTGTCAAGAAGACTAGAGGTCATAAGAGAAGGGATATTGTTCCTGACTGCGTGCTCATCTCCTGCTCTCCGCAGCGGGATCCCTTAGGGCTGTCAGCGAAGCCCAAACCGCTTTTTAAATTCATGAGTCCTGGACCCTTTCTTAGCCTTGGTTTAAAAAAAAAATATATATTGCTGAGATAACTAAGACAGACATTAAAAGGAGATAGAAATAGATGAAAAAGTAGATGATTTATTGTTTCCAACATGCAAGGAGTCGTTTATGGAAAAACGCATTTACATAGATGTAATTTCTACCTTGAAGTGAGGCAGTGGGGTTTGTTATTTTGTTTTCTGTTGCAAGCGATAAGACGTGGATGTGGCCAGTGGAAATGGTACCTAATACTTCTCAGCATGCTTCAAATATGAGTGTTTGACATCACATGAAAATTAAAACCTACGCTTCAGTCCTTATCCCAGATCTAAATATACCATAGAATGATAGAATGGTTTGAGTTTCAAGGGTCCTTAAAACCCATCTGGTTACAACCCCCCTGCCATGAACCAAGCAGCTCCAAGCTCCATCCAACCTGGCCTTGAACCCTTCCAGGGATGGGACAGCCACAAATTCTCTGGGCAGCCTGTGCCAGCACCTCACAACCTTCACAGGAAAACATTTCTTCCTAATATTTAATGTAAAATCTCCCTTCTTTTACGTTGTATCCCTGCCCTCCCTAATCAAGAGCCCCTCCCCAGCTTTCCTGGAGCCCCTTTCAGCTGCTCTAAGGTCTCCCTGGATGATGCTCTTCTTCCTATTTGCTCTTGATGTGTCATAACCATTGGAACCAGCTAGTTTACAAATTTCTACCCATGTCTCATTCTTATTCCTGGCTCATTTTCACTATTTTTTTTTTAACATTTACTTGCACATAGTGATTCCAGCCTAGAGTAGCCTTTTTAATGCACGTGGCTTCTGCCTTGGAGGGAGTCTGGCACAGAAACCTCTTAAAAGGCAGAAAAAAAATCATTCTGTTTTTATTCCTTATGCAAGATCCTTCCAAACAGCACGCCAAGAAAAAGGCACTCCAAACTTTGGAAGAGCTGTATCATTCTTTTTCAGAAAAATGAGTCCAGAAAGGTTGCTGTTTGCTTATATAATATTTTTTTTCAGAGTTTGCGTGTAATGGGGGTGAATAAAAGACAGGGAGAGTAATTCAAAGTAGGAGATAGTTGGATATATTCAACTTGTAGTCTTTGTGAGCATTTTTTAGTGGGTATAAAATGGAGAGGGGCAGATTTAGACCAGATACAAGGAGGAATTTCTTCATTATGAGAGTGTGGAGGGGTTGGAACGGGTTTCACTGAGGAGTGGTGGCTGCTCCATCCTTGGAGGGGTTCAAGGCCAGGCTGGATGGGGCTTGGAGCCCCTGATCCAGTGGGAGGTGTCCCTGCCCATCACAGGGGGTTGGAACTGGATGGGCTTTAAGGTCCCTTCCAACCCAAACCATTCTATGATTCTTTGTATAGGCCATTGAGTTTTCATTTCATAGATCACCCCAGAGTGGATGCGAGGAAGGTAAACGCGCATTCATTCCTCTGTGGAGCTGGTAGGTGCATGCACAGAAACCTGCAGCTCCCGATCCGCAGCAGGAAGACGCATCCTGCTTTCCCGGCGCCAGTACCAAGCATCTGCCCCTTCATTCTCGATTCGTTTCACTCTTTTTACAATTACAGAGAGTAAAAAGCGTTCTCTGCTCACCACAGCAGGAGTCCTGAATCATTTCTACGGAACCCCGTTACGCTCATACAGAACACTTTTAATTTCGTCTCTAATAAATTCTGCAGAAGTCTCCTGAAAAGCCTAAACGGTACCTTTGACGAGGCAGTGGTTCTATTTTCAGATTTCAGTAAATAACATATTACTCATACTTTATAGAATTTGTTTATATTATTATCAGTAACCCTGCACGAAAACACACTTCAAATACTAATAGATCATCCTACCCTTGGAAGGCTCCTACTGCACTCTTAATGTTATTAGGAAGATTAAATTATGAGTAGTTCTACAGTTAATGGACAGGGCTCTAACCTAATTTAATGGCTCGAATACCCGGACACAAGACCTAATGCAGACAGAAAATTCAAAATTATGTGGAATTGCTTCTTGCGATGTAAATAACCCTTTTTCCAACATTTGCTGGCTGGGTTTGCATTTCTAATGGAAATGGCTTTTCAGCAAGAAGAGTGAAGGTATGTCCTCAGCGACAGATAAGTGGCTCCAATAGAAAGACATTTTTGGAAGGAGATTCTAGCCTGGAGGTGTCCAAGGGCAGGTTGGACGGGGCCATGTGGGCAGCCTGATCTAGTGGGAGGTGTCCCTGCCCATGGTAGCGGGGTTGGAACTGGATGGGCTTGATGGTCTTTTTATTCCTTGTCTATGGGAATTGTACTCCCTTCTCTTACTTACAAGTTTCTGGTTATGAGAGGTGGCTGAGGGACCTGAGCTTGTTTAGCCTGGAGAAGAGGAGGCTCAGGGGAGGCTGTATTGCTCTCTACGGCTCCCTGAAAGGAGGTTGTAGTGAGATGGGTGCTGGTCTCTTCTCCAAAGTAACGTGTGATAGGTTGAGAGGAAATGACCTCAAGTCGGGCCAGAGGAGGTTCAGATTGGATATTTTAAAAAAAATTCTTTACTGAAAGAGTGGGAAAGCCCTGGCAGAAGCTGCCCAGGGAGGTTGTGGAGTCTCCTTCTATGGAGGGGTTCAGAAAACATGTAGATGTGGCCCTTGGGGACATGGTTTAGCAGGCATGGTGGTGTTGGTCTGACAGTTGGACTGGATGATCTTAGAGGTCTTTTCCAATCTTAATGAGTCTATGATTTTATGACAATTTCAACCCTTAAGATTTGGGGGTTTTTTATGTTAGGCAGCTTAAACCAAAATATTTCTTAGAGTTCTCAGCTGGAAAGGAGGGTACTGAAGTTTTCCAAGAAGCATTCCTATGCTGTTGCCTTTTCTGTTGTGGCTGCGGTTTCTGGTTATTTATTCCATTGTTAAACTTTGTTGCTGAAGGTGCCTAGAACTTTAGATAAGTAACTTCATCAGCTGGGGTCACGCATAACCACTTTCTTGCACTTTCTTGCTCAAATTTAGTTTTAGTGCAGGAGTCATTCATTTTTCTGCACAAGGACTTGTGATTTCTGATCCATTCATTAGGGAGAGCATCTAGGGGGGGAAATTCAGACAAGAGAAAGCCAATTTGTCTATCTTTATTGATGGCAAACCCAGGAATCTCCTTAAGCTAGAGATCTACCTTGGATTGATGCCTGGTTGAACGTAATCTCTCTGAGAAAAGCTTCGTTACTTTAATTGGGTTGAAAGACAGTAATTCTGGGTCATTCCTTTTATTGTATGCCTTTCCTCTACAGAAGAGGAAAACTGGTTAAGTTGATGGTGGAGGTGAAGTCGTCAGATCTCCAGAACTTTGTCACCTAGTCATTCATCTTCACGCGACGCAAATTTAGAGGTGACCAGTGAGTAGCTGCATTTTCCTCCATCTACCACATTAAATGTGGCCACCAACTAGTTTAGCTGATTTAGGTTGAGTTGGTTTGGGAGAGGAGAAGATAAGGGTTAATCAACTTGTGTTTCTACTGCTTGTTTAACCTTTAAAATAAGGATGTTATAGGCTGTGAGAGACTCAAAAAGAAACTTCCATTCAGATTATGGTGATAGCTTCGACTTGACTTTGCTTTACAAGGGTTAAAATCATAGAATCATAGAATCACCAGGTTGGAAGAGAACCACCGGATCATCGAGTCTAACCATTCCTGTCAAATCAAGAAAGTTTTCACTTTTTGAGAAATCATCCAGTGCCTGTTTTTTAGCTCAAACCCCAGGAATAATTTTCTGTTGTTCTTGACAGGAGCTCTGTTGGCACCGTCAGCCTTGTTATGTTAGCATCCATCCAGGCTTTCTAGTTAATGTTTTCTTTACTATCAAGGACTGTTGCAATCCAGGGGAACCTTTTAGAGGGTTTGTCACAATCCATCCTCAAAGCAACTAAACAGACATCAAACTAATCTCCTCAGCTCAATGGGATGAGTTGTCAATTGACTGGGAATACCTGTTGCCTGGCATTACGATATAACGTGATTCTTATTAAAATCACTTCTAGGCAAAGCCCTTGATACTATATTTTAATTATCCTGCTCACAAAGTATTCTGGGCAGGTTGCTGTCCTCTCTTTTTTTTTTTCTGAGCTATTTTTATAAAGCGAACCATTTAGCTGAAATCAAAATCGAGTTTAATGCAGACATTTGTAGGAACACAGACGTTGTCATAACGCATCAGAGCAAAGGTTCATCTGGAGTCGCTAAGGCGTCTTGCCTTTGACAGCAGCCAAGACCAGATGCTTCAGAAAATGGTTTTAAACCCCGATAATGGATAATTCAGCAATAAAGTGCCAGGGCTCATGGTGTGGTTCTGGCCAACCTCAAGCAGGTAGAAACTGCCTTATGTCCTAAAGTCTGAAGCCTGAAATCCCTCAAACCTTTTAACGACAAATCTGCCATGACTGCTCAGAGAAACTTAGCGGGTCATTTAAATGTCACATTTCTCATCTCAATGAGCACATGAATTCCTGTTGCTTCCTCCAAAGCTTCCTTTTCCCAGCATTGTGCTGCTTTAATTATTTACCCAGTACAGTCTCTGCCCAGCCCATGTGTGTCTCTATGTCTCCATGTGGGGAGTTTATACCCATTTGAATATGGAACAGTCGTCTGTCTTGCAGCTTGGGCAGATGCTTTGGAACCTTTGACAAGTCTCTGCGGTGCCACAGCAGAAGGGCACTCTCATCCATCCCCAGTGCCAAGGGTGCTGGCAGCAGCAGCAGCGTGGATCTGCTGGAGAGCAAGGAGGCTCCAAAGGGATCTGAACAGGCTGGACCACTGGGCTGAGACCAATGGCATGAGGTTTAACATGGCCAAATGGTGGGTCCTGCACTTGGGGCACAACAGTCCTGAGAGGCTATGGACTAGGAGACGTCTGTCTAGAAAGCTGCCTGGAGGAGAGGGACCTGGAGCTGTTGGTTGACAGGTCNTTATCCTGGAGAAGAAGAGGCTGAGGGGAGACCTCATTGCTCTCTATAACTACCTGAAAGGAGGTTGAAGAGAGGAGGGAGCTGGGCTCTTCTCCCAAGTGACAGGGGACAGGACAAGAGGGAATGGCCTCAAGCTCCACCAGGGGAGGTTCAGGTTGAACATTAGGAAAAAATTCTTCACAGAAAGGGTCATTGGGCACTGGCAGAGGCTGCCCAGGGAGATGGTTGAGTCACATTCCCTGGAGAAGTTTAAGGCACAGGTTTAAGGCATGGTTTAATATTTGATACGAATGGTTTGACTCGATGATCCAATGGGCCTTTTCCAAGCTGGTGGTTCTATGATCTGCTGCCAGGATGCTAGAGCAACATTCCTGTTGGTGGGGACAGCTCTCCCACCGCCTCTCTGGTCTGCAGCTGTCACTAACCCATGAACAAGAGCCATCCTTTCAATTTTTAGTTGGATGGAGGGATTGGTGTGTTGATTCCTACCTACCTGGACGCCGTAGCAGTTTTGAATCACCT
>WAAB01016224.1:0-19034 GCA_013389865.1 Piaya cayana | reverse complement strand
CAAGCTCCACCAGGGGAGGTTCAGGCTGAACATTAGGAAAATACTTTTCACAGAAAGGGTGATTAGACACTGTCAGAGGATGCTCAGGGAGAGGGTTGATTCACCTTCCCTGGAGGGGTTTAAGGGATGGGTAGATGAGGTGCTCAGGGACATGGTTTAGTGTTTGATAGGAATGGTTGGGTTTGATGATCCTGGAGGTCTTCTCCAGCCTGGTGATTCTGTGACAGAAGATCATCACAGTGACCTACAGACCTTGCCCACATCCTGTTACCCATAGAACGACCTTGTCCCATTTGGAAAGCCGCCCACTTTGACTCACCTACAGGGGAAGCAGCTTCCATGCAGGCTTCAACCTCTGTGGCTTCTCCTGGGCCACTGTCATTGATCGCTCTCACCCGGAGGAAGTATGTCTGCTTGGCTTGGAGGCCTTTAACCGTATAAGTGGTCATCTCAAGGGGAAGAGTAGTGCATTTGGTCCAGGTGAAGCTGGTAGAAGGTCGCACCTCCACCTCGTAGCCTTTCACATCACTCCCATTTCTTGTTTCAGGTGTCTTCCAGGTCAAGGTGACACTACTGCTGTCACTGCTGCTCACTTTAAGGTCCTGCACTGGACCTAGAGTTTCTGAAAAGAGAAATTTTATTTAAACTATTTTTCTAGGATTTCTGTCCCCTGTTTTCAGGCACTTCCTGAGATTCCCTGACATTCTTGAAGCACACTGGGTATCCACCCTGCTGTCTTGCCTCCCCTTTGTCCCAGTTATTCAAAGCTGGATGCAGGTGACTTCTCCTGCCAGCCACACAACACAACCTGCAACAACCCTGAAGGGTCTGCACCCCGTCCTGAACACTTCACACTGCACCTAACTCCCACACAAAACTCTGTCACATCTTGGCTTAGACATCACACAGGAAATCTTCCATGCCTTCTTCACACTGATAGCAGATTCTCAGCCATGAAACATTCCCAATTATTTGATATTTTGTCTTCACAAAGTTTTACAAAGCATTTGTATATGTCACCTCTCCACTCACATCACCAGCTTTACGCATCCCCGAGTGAGGAGGGTTGTGGCAGTGCTGCACTTACTGGGGGAATCCCGTGCAAAGGCAGGTTGGGAAGGTCCACTGGCATCTCCTATGCCAGCACCATTGACAGCTGCTACACGGAATTCATACTGCAGACCTTTCTTGAGATTGGTAACCCTCAGCTTCTTGTCTGCAGAAAGAAAAGGAGCGTGTTGGCTCAGGCGAGCTGTTATCCACATAGAAAAGAGGGAGATGACAATTTTATACTTCATACAGGACTGTGGACTGAATAATTCTTGGCAGCTCTTCTCCTGCCCTTCCCTATCCATGTGCATGTGTACTTCTGGGATGTGTTCATATTGCCTTTCAAATCAAACAGTATTTGAGAGCTATTAAATTAGAGAAAGGATAAATTCTGCTTTTCCTCATGGGATAATCCTAAACAGTTCAATACCAGATAGGAAGTCCTAGATCACAACTGACAGAATTGGCAGCTACAGTCAAAACACATTTTGAGCCCGTATACATCACTAGGGTTTTTTAATCTTCCTCGTATTTATAAATTCTTCTCTGCCAAGTTCCTAGCGTGAGGACTAAGGACAACAAATAGTTCTGCATGTGAAGGGAAGACTTTAGTTCCAGAAATTGAACTGTTTATCTACAAAGGAGCTATGTCCCAGGATGCAGCAGTGAGATTCCCTGCACCCTACTCTGGTCATATGCACACAACCTAGAAAAAAAATCAGTCTTCCTTCCATGCATTCAGCTGTGCAATGGTCTGGGTTGCCTAGGGATGTGCTGGCTGCCCCATCTCTGGAGGGGTTCAAGGACAGGTTGGATGGAGATTGGAGCCCCTGATCCAGAAGGGGGTGTCCCTGCCCATGGCAGGGGGTAGGAGTGGATGGGCTTTGAGGACCCTTCCAATCTCAACCATGATTCCATGATAAAAACAAAGCCTGGTTTGGCTATGGCACAGCTGTGTAAACTTGTGAAAAAAAACACACACACTAGAGCTGTGAAAGATAAGAAAGTAAAACTTCAGACCCGGGTAAGGTGGTTGTGACAGGGACAGTCAACAGCTTAGGAATTTAAGAGGAGAAACACTGATGTGAATAGGTAGAAGATTCTAAGCAGAAAGCAAGGAGTGAGAAGGCAGTAACTCCACCAAGATCAGTGTGTTACCTCCTAAACCCAGACGACCTTTTTGTCCTTTTCAAGCTTTCCAGGATTCAAACTCCCTACCTGATACAGGTGCATTGTTGACTGGCAGCCAGGTCATGGTGCCCTTCTTGCGTTTTTGGACGATGTATCCCACAATTCGGGAGCTGCCTGTTTTACGAGGTGCTTTCCAGGATATTGTGATGGAGTCTTTGCTGGTACTGACAACTTCGGGGGCATCTGGGGCACCAGGTGAAGCTAAAAAGAGATCAACATTTCATTATTAGCAGATATATTTTATTGCAGGATAAAAAGGCATTCTGTGTCTTTTCTTATTCCACTATCCCCAAGATATTCATATGGATGTGTTTTGAAACCCTGACTGAGATCTGGCCCTGTGTATCCTATTCCCCACACAGACAGGACCCAGCACGTTCCTGAATTTTGTTTTCATGAGCGACCTACTGTCAGCCTAGTGAGTGGGACAAGTACATTCTTACACACTAGGAAAAGTCAGCGTTATTCTTGCTTTTAATGCCAGAAACTGGAAGCAGAATAGATTTTCTTATCCCTCTGCACACAATACAGGGTTTCTCGTCATCATGAGGAGAATGCAGAAAGAACATCAGAAACAGAGTAGAGAGATGCTTTCTCCCTAACGCTACACACGCTCAGTGCAAAACTGTTCCATGATTTAAACTCATTGAAGGACAAAGAATATTGTCCTGGTTAATATTCAGGGATCACCTCCTCTAGGCTCAGGAACGATGCATCCTGACAAAGAGAAAGCCGGGCAAAAGCTCCAGGACGCCTGCGTGGATGAACACTGAGCTCTTGAACAAATTTAAACTCAAAAAGGAAGCCTACAGAGGGTGGAAGTAAGGACAGGCAGCCTGGGAGGAACACAGACATTGTCCAAGCAGCAACGGATCAGGTTAGGAAAGTTGAAGCCTTGACAGAATTAAATCTTGCCAGGTCAACAAGAAAAGCCTCTCTCAGTACGCTGGGGATAAAAGGAAGACTAGGGAGAATGTAGGCCCTCTCCAGAAGGAAATGGGAGACCTGGTTATAGATATGGAGATGAGCTGTCTTGTCAAATATTGCATTTTCCCCATGAAACTTACTTTCCAGTTAAGAATGGAACATAACTGAGAACATAACACAACCTCACTCTGCTTCATCAAAGCCTACAATAAACTTCTCGTCTCAACCTGTAATCTCACAGCTGTGATTCAAGCTTAGATCTGTAGCAACATCCAAAATGCAGTGAATTTTCTTTGATGCCACATTTGATAATGGATTTCGTGTTGGCCAAACACAATTATGAAAAGTTCTTCCTTACCTTTACCAACAGCCTTCACTTCATCGGATTCCAGTGCATCGCTGGTGCCCTCAGCATTCACAGCTCTCACCCTGAAGTAGTAGCTCATGTCTTGTTCCACTTTGTTAGTAGTGAAGGTGGTGCAGGTCCGGGGGGTTTCTCCCAAATTCACCCAGTCGCTCTTGCCTACCTGCTGTCTCTCGACAATGTATCTTTGCAGCGGTTTGCCTCCATCATCCTTTGGGGGCTTCCACTGAATAGTTACATCATTTACAGAGCTTTGAACAATTTTGATGGGCCCTGCAGGTGGCTGTGGCTTGTCTGAAAAGATAAACACAGAGAGACTCTGAGTTGGCTCCTGATCCAGAAGGGCTCCAGGGTTTGAGGCAGACACTGTCTCTTTCTTTCCAGCTGGGAGACTCAGTTTGTGATGGAATTCATGCATTGGTGCAGAATGAGCGGTGGGCACTTAAATTGCCTTTTATAGACTTCTACTCTTCTCACTTTGCTAAGTGTGAGGGAAGCCAGGCCCTTGCTCCATGAGGATTGTTCTCAGAAGCACTGCACCAATTCAGCTTGCTTATAAGGAGGAAATACCATTTCTGGTCTTCCAGAAGAGTATGGACATTTACAGCAGAGCTGAATTTGGCCTTCATAAACAATTTTAGATTTTGCCTCTTGCACAGAGTTCCATCTCCCACAGTCACTCAACATTCAAAACTCAGCTGCTGATGCCATGCAAAACCAAACTAGATTTGTGTCACCTTGTACTAAAGAGCAAGAAACGGCAGCAATCTTTTGCTTGTATCCTGACTTAGCGGAAAATTACAGAGTTTTGTTCATCATTGGGCACTGGCAGAGGCTGCCCAGGGGGATTGATTCACCTTCCCTGGAGGGGTTTAAGGGACAGGTGGACTAGGTGCTGAGGGACATGCGTTAGTGATTGATAGGAATGGTTGGACTCGATGATCTGGCGGGTCTCTTCCAACCTGATTATCTATGATTCTATGATTCTATGATCTTGGAATACGCAGTAGCTCTAAATAAAGTTGTCACCATCATTAATGGGTTCTCTGGCAAAGCATTACAATGAAAGACAGCAGGGATGTTACGGGGCTCTTACCTAATACCAAAAGCTTTAAGTTGATCTCCAGGACCCCACTGTCATTCTTCAACCTGGCTTTGTAATCCCCGCAGTCCTTTCTCTCACTGCTGGAGATGGACAGCATGGTAAAGGTCTCTGTGTTATCAACACGAATCCTTGTGTCATCTACGAGCTCCATTTTGTCCTTGAACCACATTGCTCGGATTGGCAGGCGGCCCTCAAAAGGGATCTTGATCTGCACTTTCTGCCCTGCCTTGGCCACAGTAGGAACGCTCGTTAAGTTTTTGAGGAGAACTTTGTCAACCTGTGGAGGATCTAAGGAGAAGATACAATGACATCAGAAACTGCAAGTCAAAGAGGATAAGGCTCACCTTGGAGGAAAGGGTTTCCCTCATGCTGCTGCCAATAATGCTTAGAGGGTCACAACATCTAATTCAACTGTACTCATCTAGCACTAAACAATATCCCTGAGCACCTCATCCATGCTCAGGGATATTGTTTAGTACTAGATGAGTACAGTTGAACCTGATGATCTCAAAGGTCTTTTCCAACCAAGCAATTCTATGGAAGTACGTGTACGTATGTGAAGCACTGTGCATGCAACTAAAAGTCACAGTCTAGATGTTGTGTAATAAAGTTGTCTCAATAACCAACCATGGGTCTCTGAGAAAATATGTTATGTGCTTAATGACAGATAGGTATGGTTGGACTCGATCTCAGAGGTCTTTTACAACTTAGAGATTCCATGATTCTATGTTTTGAGAACAGCAAGGCTAGAACGCTGCCTCGGGACTTTGAATAGACTCACCTTCAACAAAAATCGAAGCTTCAGTTTTTATATCTCCACCTTCAAACCTGTATTTCCCAGCATGAATGTCTTCCACTTTGTTAATGATTAGTTTGTGCACCAGACCTTGCTTTTCAAAAACCACTCCATCCATGCTCTTTAACTACGAGGGAAAGCACAGAGACCCAGTCTTAGAGGAATAGGGGGGGAAAAAAAGGCAATCCAAACTTAAACTGGACAGACTTGAAATGTAATTGAAAAAATTCACAAAGAACAGGCATGTTTAATTGCAATAATATTCTGGGCATTTATGTGATAACGTTGCAGGCAAGCACTGTCAACCCACTTCCCCTAAAAAATTCTAATTAAAATCTACTAAAATATGTTCTAGTAAATCTCCAAGCTCTCTTCTTTCTGTTCTTAACAACAAAAACATTGGCCCATGCTAGAGTGTGACATCCCAGAGCTCCTACAGTGTCATTTGGATCCCACAACTGGAAATACTCCTCAGGGTTATTTTGGAACCCAGAATATTTTCTGTGCTTGACCTTACGCACTAATTTAATGGAGTACTCCTCCTATTACACCTGCCTGAAGGATACTTGGAAGACTTTTTCTCACTTTTCACATGTTTCTCCCATTCACCGAGGACATTAGGAAAAAAAAATTTACAAAAAGGGTCATTGGGCAGTGGCAGAGGCTGCCCAGGGAGGGGGTTGAATCACCTTCCCTGGAGGTGTTTTAGGGACGGGTGGATGAGGTCCTGAGGGACATGGTTTAGTGTTTGATAGGAACGGTTGGACTCGATGATCCGGTGGGTCTCTTCCAACCTGTTGATTCTATGACTCTATGAGGAAAAGACAAAGGATGCATTGCAGAGAAAAGACCCACACCACCTCACCCATGAGGAAGGGAAAACACAAAGCCTCCTTTTGTCAGCAAGAATGGCAACATGAACAATGCTGGGTTTCTATCAGGACATTTACTTATCAACAGGTTCCTGCAGCACCCTGCCACAGGCACTCTCTGACTACAGTAAGGTAGGCGGAACACACCTTGACACGACATTTGAGGAGAGGCAGAGCCAGAGAGCAGAGCATTGCTAACCAAAGAAACCAGCAGCTAGAGGACACCTACCTTTAAGCCATCTTTAAACCAGGTGCCTGTCACATCATCTTTACTGACGGTGCAAGACAGCTCAGCTGGTTCCCCTTTCAGGACTCTGACACCAAGTAACTGTTTGTTGAGGTGACAGCGTGGGGCTGAATGGTCAGAAAAGAAAAGGATGGAAAGCCAGTGTTATACTGATAGAAATACCTGGATGAAAAATCACGTGCGTGCAAGGAGAGAAGAGCGTTTTTTTAAAAAACATATACTGCAGTCACAACAGGCTTTTGTTCCACTGTGCTGGGACCAGTTGGTAGGACCCCATGGCATGGAGGGGACAGGCCCTATGTGCAGTATAGAATCACCAGGTTGGAAAAGAACTTTTAGATCATTGACTCCAACCATACCTGTCCACTAGTAAATCCCTGAGCACCTCATCCACACATCTTTTAAACTCCTCCAGGGATGAGGACTCCACCACCTCCCTGCACAGCTCCTGCCAGTGCCTGAGAACCCTTTCAGTGAAGGTATCTTTCCTGATGTCCAATCTGAACCTGCCCTCATGCAACTTGAGGCCATTCCCTGTCTCCTATCACCTGACACTTGGGAAAAGAGACCAGCACCCACCTCTCCACAACCTCCTTTCAGGCAGCTGTAGACAGTGATGAGGTCTCCCTTCAGACTCCTTTTCTCCAGGCTAAACAACCCCAGGTACCTCAGCTGTTCCTCATAAGATTTGTTCTCCAGCCCCTTCACAAATCACATTATCAGTCCACACATTTACTATTTTAAATCTGTGTTAATTGTCTCGGATCCCACTACAGCCAGTGGGAAAATATATGGACATATTAATACTGCTCCTATCACGCTTTTCCTCCTTGTTGTCCAGACACAGGGCTGCCCAACCACCTCCCCCTGAACTATCCCAAGTCCCGCTCTTCCCCATCCCTGTGTTTCTTTTTCAAAGTTCTTCTCCATTAACATCCTCATCCTCTCTAGAAAACATCCACCTCCTTCCCCATTAATGCCAAATTTGACTTCACTTCCTTATTTATAAGTTTTGTTTGCCTTAATCATTTCTAACTTGTCATCAATTCCATCAGGAGAATATTCCTCAGGGGTTCTACAGCTGAACTTCGTTAGTTCTACAATTCCCACATGACCATCTTACTAACGTAACCCTGCTCTCAGTCAAAAGGCTGCATACATATTACTCTCCTTTTACCATTGGCAAAACCTTATTAATTCTACTGTTACGGGGGAAAGGAGCTCTCCACATTAAGCCAAACTTATTTATCCAATAATGCAGGCAAAGATTTGTTCCCAGAACTTGGAATAACACAGATCTTTGCACTAGATGTTAGAAAAATAAAGCAAAACCTGGTGAAGGGTCTGGAGAACAAGTCTTATGAGGAGTGGCTGGGGGAACTGGGGTTGTTTAGTCTGGAGAAGAGGAGGCTGAGAGGAGACCTTATCGCATTCTGCAGCTCCCAGAAAGGAGGTTGTGGTGAGGTAGGTGCTGAGCTCTTGTCCCAAGTGCCAGAGGAGGTTTAGGTTGGATATTGGGGAAAATTCTTTAGTGAAAGAGTGGTGAAGCCTTGGCAGAGACTGCCCAGGGCAGTGGTGGAATCTCCTTCTCTGGAGGCATTAAGAAACTGTGGGAAGTCTTATTCAAGAATGCCTTTGCCAGAAGGGGTACAGATAAGCTGGGAGGCCTCGATAAGGGTGCAAAGGGATTAATGAGAGCCTGATGAGAACAAGCATGGGAAGAATGCGTAGGGGTGAATCTCATAGCACCCAGCTGCACTTGGGGGGACGGGTAGTTTATCTTAGCACACTTTAGTTCACTGACCAATTAGGAGCTCAGCTTTTGCAATATGTATGAATCTCATTATTGACTGTATTTAACTAAGCGCCACTCTTAATAAAATTGGGACTTGTGGATGATCATCAGATGTCCATGTCTCCCTTCGCCGACAAGAAACCATGTGGCCATGGCTCTTCGGGACATGGTTTAGTGGGCATGGTGGGGTTGGGCTGGTGGTTGCACTGGATGAGCTTAGAGGTCTTTTTCAACCTTAATGATTCTATGATATTATTAAGTTTTAAATTGGAACAATATCAAAGAGTGTGGCCATATTCCTTGAAACTGTATCAGAATGAGTGCATTTGGGAACGGAAGTCCATGAGGATCTGAATTGTTGATTTGAATGGACAGATGATGCCTGGTTTAATAATTGAAGCAAAGCTCATTGAGACTTTTAAGGTGGCTTGACCCGAGTGAATTGTGTCAGGTCAAAGAGCAAATCAGTGGTAAATGATGCCTAAACCATCAGATTTGTCTAAACCATCAGCTTCAATTTCTCTCCAGGATTAGGAACGTGAGTATCAACATGCAAAGACCAGCAATACAGAAGTCACCAATTAAACACGTACCTTTCAGGTCATCCAGGCAATAACGTCGTTTGTTTCCCAAACTTTCTGTATTCTTCAAGAAATCGTTTTCTTTAAGATCAAGCTCGAGTTCTGGTTTTCTGTGGTTTGTTGAAGGAGGCCCACCATAAAGATCTGCCATCTGACCATAACGCAATGAACCTTGACCAAAAGCACTTGAACTCCCAGTGACAGAGCTGGCATGGGAGGTACTCTCTGCCCCTCCGAGGACAGAATTTTTGCCATAATGAGACCCCAACTGTCCTAAATCTCTGCCCTTCCCCCTGGCATCTCTTTGACTTGAAAGTAAATCTCTGTCATGAGGTGAACCTTTGTTCCCTGATCCTCTGAAATCACTGGCAGTGCCCTTTCCAGTTTCACCTCCCACAGAAGATTTGCCAGGATGTGAACCCAGCCCATATTCCCCACCTCGTCCCACAGCGCCCACTACATCTTCTCTACCATGGATTGAAAGCAACTCCCTTCCATCACCACCCACACCAGCCCTGGCTCCAGCTGACCCGCTGTCCTTGCTGTAGGGAGACCCAGCACTTCGTACAGCAGAGCAACCCAGGCCACCGACTTCTGAAGAGTCACCTCCTCCTACCCCACCTACATATCCTTGAGCTCTGCTCAGCGTAGCATTCCTGCCATGCTGAGACCCCATACCTTCTTTACCTGCAAAAGGAAATTGAACAGCTCCTGCCACAACCCCAGCAGGGAGGACACCTTCTCCATAGGGAGATCCAGCACCTCCATAGCCACCAACTGCGGCCCCACAAACACCTGCTCCAGCAGGGAGACCGTCCCTTCCATATGGAGACCAAACTCCCCCTGCACCACCTACACCAGCAACTCCTGCTCCAGCAGGGTGACCATCCTTTCCATAAGGAGAACCAACTGTCCCTGCACCACCTACACGAGCACCACCAACTCCTGCTCCAGCTGGGATACCATCCTTTCCATAGGGAGATCCAACTCCCCCTGCCCCTCCTACACCAGCAGCACCAACTCCTGCTCCAGCTGGGATACTATCCTTTCCATAGGGAGAGCCAACTCCCCCTGCACTAGCAACTCCAGCACCACCAACTCCTGCTTCAGATGGGAGGCCATCCCTTCCGTAGGGAGACCCAACTCTCCCTGCACCAACTACACCAGCAACTCCTGCTCCAGCAGGGAGACCATCCTTTCCATAGGGAGACCCTACACCTCCTCCTCCACCTACACCAGCACCACCGATGCCTGCTCCAGCTGGGAGACCATCCCTTCTATAGGGAGATCCAACTCCTCCTGCACCTCCTACACCAGCACCCCCAATGCCTGCTCCAGCAGGGAGACCATCCTTTCCATAGGGAGACCCTAGTGCCCCTGTACCAGTACCACCAACTCCTGCTCCAGCAGGGAGACCATCCTTTCCATAGGGAGACCCAACTCCCCCTGCACTAGCACCTCCAGCACCACCAACTCCGGCTCCAGCTGGGAGACCATCCCTTCTATAGGGAGACCCAACTCCCCCTGCACTAGCAACTCCAGCACCACCAACTCCTGGTCCAGCTGGGAGGCCATCCCTTCCATAGGGAGGCTCAAGTTCCCCTGCACCACCTACCCCAGCACCACCAACTCCTGCTCCAGCAGGGAGACCATCCTTCCCATGTTGAAACCCAACTCCCCCTGCACCAGCTACACTAGTAGCACCAACTCCTGCTCCAGCAGGGAGACCATCCTTTCCATAAAGAGAGTCTAGTCCCCCTGCATCAGCTCCACCAACTCCTGCCCCTGCTGGGAGACCATCCTTTCCATAGAAAGACCCAACTCCTCCTGCACCACCTACACCAGCACCACCGATGCCTGCTCCAGCAGGGAGACCATTCTTCCCATAAGGAGCCCCAACTACCCCTGCACCTCCTACACCAGCACCACCGAGGCCTGCTCCAGCAGGGAGACCATCCTTTCCATAGGGAGAACCTAGTGCCCCTGCACCTCCTGCACCAGCAGCACCAAATCCTGCTCCAGCAGGGAGACCATTCTTCCCATAAGGAGACCCAACTACCCCTGCACCTCCTACACCAGCACCACCGAAGCCTGCTCCAGCAGGGAGACCATCCTTTCCGTAAGGAGAACCTAGCGCCCCTGCACCAGCACCACCAGTGCCAGCTCCAGCAGGGAGACCATCCATTCTGTAGTGAGATCCAACTCCCCCTGCACCACGTACACCAGCACCACCAATGCCTGCTCCAGCAGGGAGACCGTCCATTCTGTAGTGAGAGCCAACTCCCCCTGCACCACGTACACCAGCACCACCAACTCCTGCTCCAAAAGGGAGACAATCCTTTCCATAGGGAGACCCTACACACCCTTCTCCAGCTACACCAGCACCACCAATGCCTGCTCCACCTGCGAGACCATCCTTTCCATCGGGAGAACCTAGTGCCCCTGCACCAGCACCACCAATGCCTGCTCCACCTGCGAGACCATCCTTTCCATCGGGAGAACCTAGTGCCCCTGCACCAGCACCACCAATGCCTGCTCCACCTGCGAGACCATCCTTTCCATCGGGAGAACCTAGTGCCCCTGCACCAGCACCACCAATGCCTGCTCCACCTGCGAGACCATCCTTTCCATCGGGAGAACCTAGTGCCCCTGCACCAGCACCACCAATGCCTGCTCCACCTGCGAGACCATCCTTTCCATCGGGAGAACCTAGTGCCCCTGCACCAGCACCACCAGTGCCTGCTCCAGCAGGGAGACCATCCTTTCCATAGAAAGACCCAACTCCCCCTGCATCACCTACACCAGCACCGCCAATGCCCGCTCCAGCAGGCACACCATCCATTCCATAGGGAGAGCCTAATGTTCCTATGCCACCAACTCCTGCTCCAGCTGGGAAACCATCCTTTCCATAGGGAGATCCAACTCCTCCTACACCACCTACACCAGCACCACCAACTCCTGCTCCAGCTGGGAATCCATCCTTTCCATAGGGAGACCCAACTCCTCCTGCAGCACCTACACCAGCACCACTGATGCCTGCTCCAGCAGGGAGACCATCCTTCCCATATGGAGACCCAAGTCCCCCTGCACCACCTACACCAGCACCACCGATGCCTGCTCCAGCTGGGAGACCATCCTTTCCATATGGAGACCCAACTCCTGCTGCACCACCTACACCAGCACCACCGATGCCTGCTCCAACAGGGAGACCATCCTTTCCATAGGGAAACCCAACTCTCCCTGCACCAGCTACATGAGCCCCACCTATGCCTGCACCAAGAGGGTGCCCATCCTTCCCGTATGGAGACCCAAGTTCCCCTTCTCCAACTACACCAGCACCACCAACTCCTGCTCCAGCAGGGAGACCATCCTTTCCATAGGGAGAACCCACTCCCGCTATGCCAGCGCCAGCCCCAGCTGGGAGACCATCCTTTCCATAGGGAGACTCAACTCCCCCTGCACCACCTACACCAGCACCACCAGCTGTGGCTCCATCTGGGAGTCTATCTTTTCCATATGGAGACCCAAGTCCCCCTGCAGCACCTACACCAGCACCACCAAGGCCTGCTCCAGCAGGGAGACCATCCTTTCCATAGGGAGCCCCAACTCCTCCTGCAGCACCTACACTAGCACCACCAATGCCTGCTCCAGTAGGAAGACCATTCTTTCCATAGGGAGACCCAACACTCCCTGTATTAGTTACACCAACACCACCAGTGTCTGCTCCAGCAGGAAAGCCATCCTTTCCGTATTGGGTCCCAAGACCTCCCAAACTACCAACTGCAGCACCACCACTGCCTGTCCCAGCTGACAGGCCACCCTTTCCATAGGGAGATCCAATGCCTCCAAAGCCACCAAATGTATCTCCACCAACACCCATACCAGCTGGGATACCATCCTTTCCATAGGGAGATCCAAATCCCCTGTACCACCAACACCAGTTCCAGCTGGTNCGGCCCCAGCAGCGAGGCCATCCTTTCCATAGGGAGATCCAAATCCCCCTGTACCACCAACACCTGCTCCAACTGGGAGACCATCCTTCCCATAGGCAAATCCAGCACCTCCAAAACCAACTGTAGCACCACCAACACCTCCTCCAGCTGGAAGACCATCCTGGCCATAGGGAGACCCAATTCCTCCTGCACCAGCTACGCCAGCGCCACCAAGACCACCCCCAGCTAGGAGACCATCCTTTCCGTATGGAGACCCAAATCCTCCTGCACCAGCTACTCCAGTATCACAGGTACCTGCTCCAACTGGCTGACCATCTGGACCATACAAAACTGCCTTTTCCCGTATAGAACTGCCACCTTCACCACGTATAGCCCCATCTCCAGCTGGAAGATGACTTGGGCCATACAGCAAACCAGACCTTCCTGCCTGGTCTAAATGACCCCTAGCATGAAGTGTCAGGCTATCCTTGTCATAGGGACTCCCTGTTTGTCCTTCTCTGTTTGTGTTCGCTCCATTCATATCACCTGCAGTCAGCAGACCATCCTTGCCATGGGGGGACCTCACTCCCCCTGCAGTCTTGGTACCTGCAGCAGTCTTTCTAGTTCCAGTACCCAGACTATTCCTATTAAATGGATCACCCTTACCACCTCCCACTCTGGTTGAATCAGAATTGAGCCCATCTAACCTAGAACTTCCATCAGTAGCACCTAATCTCCCACCACCCCCAAAACCAGCTCTGTAACCATCACCCGACCTACCATCCTCGTCAAGCTGACTGCCCACACCTTCTCCACCATCCACATCAGTACCTAGCACGTCATCATCTCTACCATCCACAGGATACCCTTTGCCAGCCCGTCCTAATTCATGGCCAGTGTCTGCTCTGCCTCCCGTAGAATCCTTGCCTTCGACAGGCCTCAATCTACTTTTGCCTCCTAAGATATTTAATTCAAAGCTGCTACCATCGTTTGTCATTGAGTCTCCATCTAGGCCTGCTTCGGAAAACTGCCCAGAGCCCATCCTTTCATTTCTGTGGACTTTGCGTAGCCCATCTTTTCCCAGAAGTCTATGGTGGCTTCCATCAACATCAACAGAGTGCCCTTGACTGCTGTCTTGACCATTTCTGTACCAGCCACTTTTTTCCATGCCAGTGTCTATCAGGTGATCTTCATCATCAACATATTCTCTGTGTTGAGGTTTCTTAGCTTTCTCTTTATCAGGCAATGTTTCTTTCAGCTTCTCAGGTTTCTCTCTCTCATCTCCTTCTCCCTGTCTCCTCTTTCCTTTGGCATCTGTAATGAAGATGCAGTTTGATGGGAGGACAGGAAAAATGTACCGCATCAACAACCAAACAAAACATGTGAGCACTTGTTGTAATTTCATTCTAGGACACAGAAATGTAATATGCAAATAAATTTGACTTCAGCTCAAATCCTGAATATTTTCAATGTCACATTCAGACATAATTTTACATTTCTTGGTTAAAAAGACAATTGGTTTTAGTGGAAACAGAGTTATTAAACAAAGAAACCAAAACAAGCAGAAAAACAAAGTGAATTTCCAGCACTACATATCTAATTTAGAGGGGCTCACATTGCGATTGGGAACCATCTTGGTTCATCCTGCCTTCTCCCCCCCAGCCCTGGCAGAGTTACAGAACATCCCACACATGGAGTGGCTGTCAGCACCCACCCTTGTGTTAGGATCTCGCTGCTCCTGAGGCAGCTTGTAAATCTGGCATCCTGAGGTTGGAGCTGTCCAACTCAAAGACTACAGAGTCAAGTTCTGTGAACAGTTTTACACTGGTCCAAAATCCTGGCTTTGCAATCTAAAATCCAGACCTATCAGGACAGGGGCTGCTTTGATTTCCAGGTTGGACATCATTTCTGTAGAGTGTTATAAGCTCAATGGACTCAGCTGGCAGTTTCTTTGTGCATCACACTCAACCTACACTGTTTCTGAAAGGCCATCAAAGGGTCTTTATGAGAGAGACCTGCTGCTGCTGCAGGAGCTCGAAAGAAATCAAAACAACAGCTTTTCAGAAACAAAAAACCCCATAAGGCAGCTGACAATCTGCTTGCACTGAAAGGAGTGTTTCCCATCTCCCCAGCTTCCTTTCAGCTTCTTCTAGCATATTTACTTCTCATTTGGAAAGGAAAACACTCACTAGCAGAACAGTTTTGAATAGTGTTGATTATATAGAACTGATAGTTCTGAAAGCACCTGGGACAGGAGCAGGCACAGCTTCATCACACACAGTGAGATATGGAGTATGTTTTTATAACTGATGGAAAACCTGCTGCTTCCAAGTAGATTTGGAGTAAATAATCCAATAGGATTTGCCAGGACTAATAAAAAGGGAAAATGTCTCACCTGAAGATCTAAACAGATCTCTATTTTTCAAAAAATAATTAGGAATTAGAAGCTCTGCAATTCAATTCTCAGCATCGAATCATCTCTGAGCAGTTAGGCAGTGAGAGGGACGTTATTTGGTTGACACACCTCAAGCCAACAGCATGGCAATAACACATTGTCACTTACACTCTACAAGGAGCCAGGCATTTGAAGAGCAGAGCCCAGTGTCCAGTGTGTACATGCCGTTATCAGAGGGCTCAACATTCTTGATCACCAGCTGGTGGGTCAAGCCGTCAGGTGTTACGGAGATCTGGTGCTTCTCGCTTGCCTCAAGGAGGTGGGTTTTGTGCAGCCACACGGCATCGTAGCAGGGTGTGCGTAGGACACACTCAAAGACGGCATTTCCTTCCTCGGGACAACGTATATCACTGAGAGGCTTCTCAAACCGCACAGGGATGGCTGCAATGGAAACACCAAAAGCTATAGGAAGGAAACAGAGCTACTTCTGTCTTCCAAGAAAGACTTATTGCAACTGAAGGAAGACATACAGGAACTTGCTGTGTGTGTAAGCACTGGTTTAAGCAGAAAAATGAAAAACTTAGATCATGGAATCTTAGAACAATTTGGGTTGGAAGGGACTTAGAAGCCCATCCAGTTCCAACCCCCTGTCATGGGCAGGGACATTTCCCACTGGGCCAGGCTGCTCAAGGCCCATCCAATCTGCCTTGAACACCTCCAGGAGGAGGAGATGTGTTCCTGTGCCCAGTCCTACAGGACAGAAAAGCAGAAAAGTACATTTTTGTCTTTATTATCCTCCAAATAATTTCTACTACACGTCACTGATGCACTGATTCTGTAGTCATTAATGTAACTCAGCAGCCTGATACCTGTGTGGAGCTGATAGTTATTACTCTGAGCTTACAAAAGGCAACTACAGCATGGGGTAGAGTAAGGAATTTGCTCATTGTCTTCTGGAAGTCAGAACCAAACTGGTACTTGAGCACAGTGCTTTGGGCTACAAACACAACACCCATATCACACCATCACTCCCCTGCTCTTTTTCACCTGGGTCACATAAGAAAACCCTTTTTGACAACACAAAACCAATCTGCTCTGTTTAACAGGTTTTACCGGGGAGCTTTGCATATGATCCCAGTCAAAATTTTCCTGCAAAAAATAATTTCATGTTACAATTGCCCATCACCTGCATCTGTCTCAATTCCTTACATTCAACTTCCAGTTCGGTTGAGAAAACAGGTACATCCTCCACTCTGACCTGATACACGCCTGCATCTTCTGGCTGCACATCATTGACAATGAAGTTGTACTTTTTTCCAATCTGCCTCAGGCAGTGCTTTCTGTATTCATCCCCTGTTCCATACCTGAGTTTCTCACCATCCTGGGAAGAGAAAGAATATCTCTTTAAGGGCAACGCCCAACGAGTGCAAGATATTTCAAGTAAATCAGGCCAAATTGTCCTACGATCTCCTTATCAATATAAATGAGTAACAACAGAGTTATGCTGCCACTCACAGCGGGCAACTGGAAGTGGACAGGGCTCATTGCTTCTGTCACTCAAAGGCACTTCTGTGTGCAATAAGTCCTGCACAGAACAGAGCATCAGGCACTGAAACTAGGCAAAAGAACACTGCTTTGCTAGCTCATGCAAGGTTTTGAAGCTTACACAATATACAATTACAGTAACTTCAAAGACAAAGTACTTTCTTTGCTTAGATTTTAGTACCCTAGTAGATGGACAAGCAGGTGAGTTCATTGCTTTCCTCTCTGTAACACATTTCTCTGCATTGCAGCTGCATACACTTCATGCCACGTGTTTGATTCAGAAGTTCCTAGAGTTAATCTGACCTCCTCTTTAATGAATTCTTATTTCTCTGTGCTAAAGCCATAATGTGCCTTCCAGAAAAACACCCGCAGCACCAATCACCTGGGGACCACAGCAAAACAACGACAGGACCAGGTGGGATGTTTTCCTTCGTGAGATCTTGTCTTACAGATTTGAGTTATAGTGGAATAACACACTTGAGAAAGTGAATAATCCAGTCTGGTTTGTTATTTAAGACAGCAGAATTTCTGCAGCCTGAAAGACACTGTTAGAGGTTCCTCTTGCCAGAAGGTTGTCAGTAGCTGTTTTCTCTGTACTTGGATCCACAAATCCCAAGTGATATCCACCCCCCAAAGACTCCCTGGACTCCCACACCAACACTTCTCCCTAAACAATCAAGGATTCTGTGATGGATGGACAACTTTAAGAAATGTCTTTGTTCTCAGCCATGGGCCAGCAGGTCATGCATTTTACGTAGAAGACTTTGATTGTTGCTATGAGCTGGTCAACACATCTAGCCCCCTCACCTTAAGCAAATAAACTTTGCTTTTACTGTTTTTCAGGTCCATCTCCAGACTGAAGGAAGCTTTTCCATCCTTGTTGACTTTAATGTGTTGAAAATTTTTGATGCTGTGTATTAACTGCAAAGAAAGACACAAGAACTTCGTAAATGATAAGGCTGACGTGACAGAAGTTCTTAAGCTGTTGAACTAGAGTGAAATTTACTTTTTATCTGCATAATAAAGAGCTACCTCTGACTTTACGTGTCTAAAAGAGGCACCAGCAAGTTTCCTGTTTCCTCCAGTAGGCAAATTATATTTTACATGCTGCCTCCTGGTCCTTCACATACTGTGCAACCTCTGCCTGCCCAGCTGTCTGCACACCCCTGTGTGTGAAGGCCAATTTTGACTGTTGAGCATATATAACTTCTCAACTGGGCGTCTGAATTCTCATCAGAGACAATTAAATACAGATTTTAGCCTTGTGGCTTAATGGAAGGACTACCCTGCGGTCAGTAGTTCCTAAAATTTATAAAGTGAACTTAAAAAAAAATCAATAGTATTTTTTACCTGTGTGAGCGGGGACTTCTTTAAAACATTGTCATTAATCACTTTCTGTCATACAATAAAATTTTCATCTACTAAGCAATTTGGGAAGGTTTAACCCATTTGCAGAAGCTCCTGAGGAACTGGCAGACTCTGCAGCGTGTTAAAAATCAGTGCTTTTGGTTTCAGCTTATTTTACCTGTCCTTGTTCACTCTCTGTGTCCTTCTTTAGCTCCTGCAGCTTTCTCAGCATCCCACGGAAGTCAACAATTCCATATTTCATACAGATTTTCTCATAATCTCTTCTATCTGCATGCAGCAACAGTTGCCAGACAGCTTCTTTGTCCACGGGTTTTGGTTTTTGCACTGGGGCCCTTAGAACCAGGGAGAAGAAAATATCTAAACATTTCGACATGACAACAAGGTCTCTCAGTTTTCTATATTTAATCCTCTTTC
Source organism: Piaya cayana (assembly GCA_013389865.1). NCBI lineage: Eukaryota > Metazoa > Chordata > Aves > Cuculiformes > Coccyzidae > Piaya > Piaya cayana. Next base: position 452 of record WAAB01016224.1, on the reverse strand, counting down.
CTTTCCCTCTCCACCATTTCTTTAGCTCACTCAACACTGCAGATATAAGACAAGAAAGAATGGGACTCCATGAGAACAGGTTCTCTGCATCTACTCTACAAATTAAATGCTGCCAGGGAACAGCTGTGCCCACAGCAGCCACGATTAATGTCATTGTTCACACTGTTAAATTATCAGCAGCCACTGAACCAGCGTGGCCTAGGCCAACTTGAACTTTGCCAGGTACTTGTTCAGCACAGTTCAGGATCTTGCACAGGCCACAGATCATTCCCTGCATCTTTGGAGGTTCCCACCTGGGAAGTGAAGGGATTTCCATGCTGTGCACACCGCAGTCTGGGCAGCTGCCCTGGGAGCCCAAGATCAGCTACTGAGCACAGAATCACTGAATGACCTGAGTTGGAAGGGACATCAAGGATCATTGAGTTCAGCCCCTGCTCAGGACACCCCAACAT